>JAECUM010015751.1:0-77020 GCA_016617855.1 Megalonaias nervosa | reverse complement strand
GGAGGCCAAAAGAAACGGTTCAAGGACACGCTCAAAGCCTCCATGAAGTCCTGTGGCATTGACCCAGACAGCTGGGAGCAGCTTGCCGAAGACCGCGCTGCTTGGCGTCACCAGATCAACTCAGGCGCAGCTGCATTTGAAGAGCACCGGATCAACGAGGCCAAGCAGAAACGCCAGCAGAGGAAGAACAGAGCCAGCGCCGACCTTCAGTCCATCCAGCCCCCGGCAATTCCCTGTCCTCATTGCCGTAGACTCTTTAGAGCACAGATTGGCCTCACCAGCCATCTGCGCACTCACAGGCCAGCCCAGATCTGAAGTCATGTTCGTCTTCGAGACCGAAGGACGAACATCATCATCATCATCATCATACATATATATATATATATATATATATATATATATATATATATATATATATATATATATATATATATATATATATATATATATTTATATACATTAAATTTCAAAAGATGTATTTGTAAACGAGTTTAGGTGAATTTACATTTTAATTTGCAAAAATTTTATGAAGCTAAAATTCAATACCTGTCTGGTAAGAGTTCAACAATAAACCCCTCCACTGAAACCACTGGTTGACTTTCTGGTACATCACCTGAGCGGCGAAGATTCTGGATCCTTTCTTCTGCCCCTTTCAGACCAGCCGTAAACCCCACAGGCTGAGCTGCTGTAGTTGCCTGACTTTCCTGATAAAATTGAAAATATTTAATCAAGTGTTTCACACATCAGGCTGCATGGGCAAAATGCGTAATTGGTCCTATTGCAAACCAACAGAAAAAAACTGCTAGTAAACCATAACAACATGCATTTAATTCATCAAATGAAGGTACATTAAAAGCACAACAAAAAAAAAAAGGTTTGCATGCAGATCTAGTTAATATATTGGCTAATAAACTTAATATTTAGCAGCATTGAGTTACTGTGGATTATAAATAACTTGCAAATAATTCTAGTTAGTAACTCATAATCTGTGCAGTTAATAACTCACATTAAAACCTTCAAAGCAAGCTAAAGCTTGAAGCATCTGCATGTAAATTGGCTTTTTAAAAAAATTATCAATAAATTGAAAATAACTTGCCATACAGATGAAATAACTCCATTTATAAAATTTTCTAAAAATATTAAATTTGGTTTATATATTATAATTACTACGGTGCTATAATCATTCTTCTAAAAATTTAAAGCTTGTAGATGATTTTTACTTAGTTCATGTGTTCAGAACATTCTGAAAAGTTCATTTAAAATTAAATTAAATTTAAATTTAAATTACTATAGTAATCAAATCTACAATATAAAAGTTTTATGTACAGATATTTTAACATAACACAGCCAATAAACAACCTAACATAGATAAACATTTTTGGAAATTTTGAGATGTAAAGCTTGAATAAATAGCACATAATAATGACACATGTATCTTGAAATAATCACAAACATTAACTTGATAAAATGAAGTCAAATAATGAGTGGATAAATTATTTTATTGGCCTCGAACTTTTTGAGGTTATCTTATTAGTATGTGCCCTTAAGAATCTGTGACAAATAGAATCATTGCTTTATTTTTTTCTTTTCAGTAAAATTTATGTTCAATGACTAATTAATATCATTGCTTTATTTTTTTCTTTTCAGTAAAATTTATGTTCAATGATTAATTAATATCATTGCTTTATTTTTTTCTTTTCAGTAAAATTTATGTTCAATGACTAATTAATATCATTGCTTTATTTTTTTCTTTTCAGTAAAATTTATGTTCAATGACTAATTAATATCATTGCTTTATTTTTTTTCTTTCAGTAAAATTTATGTTCAATGACTAATTAATATCACTGCTTTATTTTTTTCTTTTCAGTAAAATTTATGTTCAATGACTAATTATGTTATGCTTCCTATATTGTGCAAATCTAAAACCAAACACATTTTCTGGTACGCAAAATCATGAAACTGAAACTTAAATGATAATGTGTCATACTTTAGTATATTTTAATATCCCTGTAGTGTGATCATTGTTGTTGTTGAGTGGGTTATCCAGAAACGATATTAAATTGATTTATCTTCCCTCTGTTTCCATTATTAATGAAAAATTACAATGTTAACATAGTTGCTGATAATGGTTATAAAATTTTCAAAATCTTAAAACCTGAAAACCATCGTACTCTCATTTTTAATGCGAGAGCAACTTGAAATGTGTTTTTGGAAGCAGTAATTAAATATTGCTACTGATTAAATACAAATGTTTTAGCAGATCTTTGATAACTGGGGTGGGTGGGTGGTTCAGTTGAACATGAAATCAGTACTGATGTGCAATATTTAGCATATTTAACAATTTTACTTGTTTTCAAAATGCAAAGTTCAGGAACTCACTATTGTGCATCAACTTTCATATGAATTTCAACAAATTATGAACTATAATGAATAAAAATGATAGGTGACATTAAGTAAAGATTTAAAAGTACTGAAGCACATTTCTCAAACGACTAATCCTAAAATTTACCAAGATAAGCATGCACTACAGATTAGAGGAGTGGAGCAGAATTTGCTGTAACATGTCACTAATGGTTTTTCCTTGTTTCTAAAAGCAGATGAATATTTGGCTTAGTGTCAAAACATGTAATTGTGCAGTAAAGAAATAAAGGATAGACTGTCTTTTGTAGTCCATGATACATTATCACAAATTTGCTATTCCTTCTAAACAATACTGTGGATTTCCATGAAACTTTATACAGACATTCCAAGATCTAGTTGGTCCTATATGAAAATGGTGCCCGTCAGACATCCAGTATGGCACCCCTCTCATACCTATCTTAAATTTTGATTTTGAATAATGTGAATTTGAAAGTGTTGGTACAAAGCAATTTGATATACCAATACTATTGGTACTGCATATTAAATTGTGATCCGCCCATGGTGCATTAATACACATATATAAATATTGTTTCAACATTAAGTTATATTTCAACAGTAGGCTATTGCTTCCATATTCTGTGATGAATTTCCACTGATTTATCATTAGCGTTGTAATAAAAAACAATAAAAATATTAATAATGCCCATCTTCTAAATGAATTAAACATGGTGCAGAATTTCATCAAAATGTCTCTCTCTTTCTGTCTCATACTCCCTCTCTCTCTCTCTCTCTCTCTCTCTCTCTCTCATGCATAAGAGAGATAATACAGAGAAGTATGTGAAGTGTGAGAAAAAGAGATAACTGAACTTGACCCATGTAACCTACGAGAACCTGGAACTTTGTTATGGTTAGGTTTAGATGTCACTAGGACACACTAGGAGAAAGCACCATTATATCTGTTCAATCTGCCAAGGTGTAGATAATGATAATCAAAACAAAACCTTGGGTAGTGATGATGTTGACAACCGATGCTTGTTTTGTTTTGGGTTTTTTTAATCCCAAAGTCAAAAGAGTACATGATTAATTATTTTGCAGGTTTTCCAACTCATGAATATTAAAATCATGTGCTACTAAACAAACTACTGAAACAGATCTCTAATAATAATGTATGCACCTGCTAGAATAAAATTACTAAATCACAGTTCAGTCTCACTGCCAAAAAGTACACTATTTTTACCAAATTTGCTTATACCAAGAACAGTTTGGGTTTTTTTTCGAGCGTTTGATTTACATTACTTAAAATTTTTCAATTTGTACGCTGTTAATTATTAGTATCTGACAGGATTTTAGAATTGTACTGCTTTCTGACAACTTTAGTACAGGATTTTAGAATTGTACTGCTTTCTGACAACTTTAGTACAGGATTTTAGAATTGTACTGCTTTCTGACAACTTTAGTACAGGATTTTAGAATTATACTGCTTTCTGACAACTTTAGTACAGGATTTTAGAATTGTACTGCTTTCTGACAACTTTAGTACACATGAATTTATAAAGTTTATTCACAAAAATATTTTCTTACAAGACAGCAAGTTTGTCTTGCTTCAATGATGCAAGCCAATAAATCTATCATGATATAATAACTCCCACTTATATAAAGTTTGCAAAACAGGAAAATCTTATAACATATTTTAAAGATGATCTTCTTAGTTTCTCTTCATAAAATTCTGATCATAGGATACAAAGGCTTCGTTCATCCTTAGTGCTGATCGTGGTATATTCCTTGTGCCTGGATCAAAATAATGTGGTACCCAAGTACATATATATCTGTATATATATCAATAAATATGCATAGGACGAATTATACTACTTTTACCTCCTTCATGTTTTTTTGGGGGGAATTGTTTGTCATTCTAAAGCTTTCTTTCATCTTCTTTTAAACTAACACAGGCATTCATATGAACAAAACTAAAATTTTTGTATTCTGGAGATGTTATAAAATGAGCTTTATTATCTGAATATTACTGCTGCATTTTTTTATTGTTACCGTAGTAACCAAACTATTTAGCATAAATTTCAATAAACTCATTGTCAGACCAAAAGACTCTTTTATACTTGAAATGTTTAATATCATTTGAGTATAATTAGTGAAAAATATAACACTGAATATACAGTCAAAACTTTATCAACTTCAAGTGTTCAATCTTAAAAATGTTATACCTATATCTGGTGAAACTTGGCATGTAAGCCAAATAATTAGAAAACATTGGTTTTCTCATTCATAAATGGAAAAAACTCAAAGCATGCCTGATTTGGCAAGAATGTAGTAACCTCAATATAAATAAATACTAAAAACTAAAAAATAAAAATCAATCATAAACAGAAAAAAGTCAAACCATGCCTAATTTGGCAAGAATGTAGTAAGCTCAATATAAATGATTACTAAGAAAAGTTTGATTTTGTCATAATTTTTACACATCCAAGGCATGCATAGTTTGTCATGATTTTTGCATATCCAAGTCATGCATATTTTGGCATGATTTTTACACATCCAAGGCATGCATATTTTGGCATATTTTTACACATCCAAGGTATGCATATTTTGGCATGATTTTTACACATCCAGGGCATGCATATTATGTCATGTTTTTTACACATCCAAGGCATGCATATTTTGTCAGGATTTTTACACATCCATGGCATGCATATTTTGTCAGGATTTGTACACATCCCAGGGGTCAAGCTAGACTTGAAGACTTGAATTTTAGGAAGAAGTGACTTCTCCTTTTGGACAGAACTGAGAGAAGTGAGAGCTCAACAGGGAGAAGTGGATGCAAAGCAAGATATATATATATATATATATATATATATATATATATATATATATATATATAATGTGTGTTCTCTTACTTAAATTATGCTCTTATTTCTGAGTCTTCATATTTGCATTTAACGTTGGATTTAAGCAATACTTTATTTTCAACTAGAAAATTTTCTGAGTAATTTTGGCCATATGAATCTAAAATAGAATAATAGAAATTACATTTTATCAAATTTTAACTGAGTAACCAGATTACATTATTGTAAGTGCAAGTTAGTAAAAATGTTTAATCAACTACCCTTAATCAATCTTTTGTTGCTGTTTTTGATTTTATACTCTCTAAAAGTTCACAATAATGGCACTTTCAAAGATTTGTAAACTTGTTTGAAACAACCCCTTTACCACGTACGTGATGTCAAATGCACACGTGTCTTCAGATCAAAGACATGCTGTTCGTCCTAATTTCTTTGTTGCTGATAAAACATTAGTGTAACTATTCATACATAACACATTAAAATGCATAAAATTACAAACATTTTTCCTTTATAGTCGGTATATGAACTAAACCCTTCTTTCCAACCGAATTAACACAGATGTGAGTGCATCTATTTTTAGGAGGAGGCGTTTTCATAATGTAACCCACTCACTTTATATAGCTTCATTACAGTAGTCCATTGATAGGATTGCAAAGTTTTGGTTTATTTATTTGTCTATGTATTCGTATTAATTTTAGGCATTGGTTAAATAGTATCTGCTTCACTGCTTTTTTTTTATATTTTCAAAAATACGAGTCGAGTCACAAAACAACTTTGACCTTACAATGCTTCTTTCGAATTCCATAACATAGCATTGTCCCATACGTTTCTGACCTACATAATAGCATTTTAAAGTTAAATCTTAACTAACATAATATCTAGGCTTTGCTATCTATGAATTGTATATTTTTCTGAATATATTTGCCCGATGATTTACGAAAACAGACAATTTAATAAGCGATGTCCGCTATTACTCCCCAGTTAGGCCTGGTTCACTAAACTACTTTTATGACAAAATAATGTATAAGAGGCAGTTAAATTATCCATGTTGTTCACCGATTCAGTTCTTAAAACATGAATTGCTAATAACATACTATTGTTAAAGTTTCGAAACACAAATTTGTATGTGTTTATCATCAAAGGATTACATGCAGAAATCAGGCAGTGATAGTTGCTAACTTACTCGGGAAAGGGTTAATGGCCAATCAGCTATATAAACACATGCCTGTGAATGTCAAGAGTTTGTTATTCAGTGTAATGGATATCAAATCTAGGCATAGCTACTGATGGCTTAATGAATACATTTGCTACACAAGACACTAGAACTAACCTGGCTAAGGTGAGGGGGCATCTCAAAGAGTATTGTCAGTCAATGTACCTCCAAATCAATCACAGGGCAAAGTCGTTTTTGCTTTCCTAACAGAAGAAGACGAAGGTTACATTTTTTAGGCAACTCAGTCGTCCACTTCGCCTGGTAGCGTGACCCCTGCATCCAAAGCATGTACATTTTGGCATGAATTTTACACATGAAAGGAATGCATATTTTGGCATGATTTTTACCCATCCAAGGCATGCACCTTAGCATGATTTTTTACACATCCAAGGAATGAATATTTTGGCATGATTGAGTTACAACTGCATACTAATAGAACACTTTCATTCAAATGATGTGATCAATGCATCTTACTTTTAAGAGTTGTGTTTGTTTGTTAGTTCCTCATGCATCTACATGGGATGTGGTGAGGGAAAAGATAAGATAGAAATATTTATTATGTATTAATGAAACATGTTGTGATTATTAAAATGAATGAGTAATGAACACCAGATTGATATTATGTTTTACTGGCAAGGCTAAGTGTTATATTGATCAAGTTTGCATTTTTTCCAGATGTTCATAAAAAGTAAAGAGAAATAATATTCATGAAGTCCCAATGATATGGGATTATAAATACTACCACACACCTGAATCAGGCATGGTTGATTTTATTTGTCCTTCAACAAGAAAATATTTAACCCAAAATATTCTTAGTATGTTCTTGAATAAATTCAACAAACTGAGGCAAATAGTTTTCTTCATTTAATTTTATTGTTGTCAAGTTTTGTGGGTTTATAATAAAGTACTTTGTGGCTAATTGATTTTTATATCTGCCTGCAGTGCTTGTTTTCTTTGAAGGAACAGGAACCTAACTGGATCTTGGAGTTCTTGGTCTGAAGCAATCACAAAATCCACTACATTGGTACACAGCAAATGAAATGTAAATTACTAGTGAAAAAAAGGCAACTTTGAAACAAGTCTTCCCCCAGTGTAACAACTGTAAGGAATGCAAACAAAATGAGCTGACTACAGAATTCTCACACAATCTTGTTTGTTTGTACCCCTCTACGGATTTTAAAAATAGAATGCCTTATGGATATAAAAAGATGCACAAAACCTAGTCATTTCATTCATTGATTTATAATTTCTAATCTGACTGCTGCCATGGGTCCCAAACACTGTCAACTTGTTGGCATTTCAAATCAAAAGGGAGTTTCTTTAACAACAAGGTTGCCATATTTCTTGAGCCTGTCTGTGTTTTCAAGCAACAGATGTGATGTAGTTCACTGTCTTTCAAATTCTCAATAATTCTATAAATTTTGGATTCACATCTCCATGACCACATGTATACAAGAGTTCATCCTATTTATTTATTCCATTTGTTTAGAAATATTAAACCAGACACTGCAAAGTTTTTACTGAACTAGACTATTCTAGAAACAAGAAATGGACAGTGAGCAGTCTTGTTTGCTTGTTTACATCAGGAGCTTCTGTTTGCATTGAAATGCCAATAATTCGACAGTGTTAGGGACCCCTTGGTGACAATCAGGTTAGAAATTATAAATCAATGAATAAAATAACTAAATTTGGTGCATTTTTTTATATCATTTATTCTTTTATTCTTTTAGTTTCTAAAATTGGTAGAGGGCTACAAACTAATGAGAGGGTATGCAAATACTATAGGTCACATACTTTTCCCATCACAGTTGCCCTTCTGAAGACCTCCTGGAAAGCCTCTCTCACTGCTCCCACCTTGTTCTCTGCAGTTGATGTCACAATAACTGAGATGTCTCCACCAGAATCTGTTTAAATTAATTTGGAGTTTTTATACCACTTTACAACTACAAAGCAACCTGACATAAAGGCGATCTTTTCTGAGCAATCATACAAATCCAGATAGGTTCTGACTTTCCTACCTTTTCTTCTATACACTTTCACCTGTCCTCAATAGCAACCATCTTTATGCAACTAAATTTTATACAGAGCTGATGTCACAATCATTGAAATGAGGTAAAGAAAAGCTGTACCATAGAACTATGTTTACTATGTATTATGGAACACACCCCAAATATCTAAATACCTGCCAATTTCTGCAGTAAAATTACAGGTACCAGTAAGGATCATCTCAGCCTCCTGATATAAAATATTACTGTTAATACTTTGGCTTTCTTTTAAGGCATCATTAAGTTTTCGTTTCCCAAATGACTGGATTACACTAACTGAATTATTTGTGAAATAAGTGGATATTGGAAAGTGTGTAAGAGGATTAAAAATTTGGCTCCAAGGGATGTGAGAACCTCAGCAGTGAAATGCCTGCCACATATAGGGGAAGGATGAGGGTAGGGCTTAAACCCAACCAAAGGGCAATAGTTTTTGTAATCCTAACTGTAGTGTTTACCCTTTGTTTGAAATTTTGAACACCACCAAACTGAATACTGCAACTTCAGGAACTGATATCCCTGCTTTTTGGTGGCCTCATCAATTTCAAGCTGCCAATAAAATTTGGTTGAAATCCAAGGATAATTAAGTGAGTTACTGTACAGAAACAGTAGTGAATGGGTCTGAAAATCAAGGGTTATAACTCCACTAAATGATGCAGAATGTTGCATACAAAATTTAGACTCAAACCGAATAGTAATTAAAAGAGATAATTGTGTTGAAAAGAAAGTAGGATGGTCTGAAAATCAGGAGCTGTAATGCTCTAAAGGATAATGCAATATGCTGACAATCAAACACAGCCAAGATCATATTCGTAACAATAAATGTGTCAAACCTGGCTGAAGGCAAATAATCAAGGGATTTACGGCCAGGAAAAAAGGTCAGTAGGTTGGAATGGACTGTAACTCTGCCATACAATGACCTAGAAGGATGACAAATGAATTCAGTCAAGGTCAAGAAGCATACCAAATTTGGATGAAAGGGATATGGTGTACAAAATAAAGGGATATATGGTGTACAAAATAGTAATAATAATAATAATAATAATAATGAGGACTTTGTATACCGCCTAGTCTTTAGAAGCTCTAAGCGCTTTACAACATTTGACAACACTTAAAAAACATATAATGATATGATCACAAAAATAAAAACAAACACCACGAAATTAGAAAACAGAAAACATACTATAAATATCTGAGGTAAGGAAACATTGATAGGTCTTTAAGTCTGTTCTTGCAGTTGAAATAGGTGAGTTTTAAGAGCGCTCTTGAATGAGATCACTGTCTTTGTGTCTAAGTTCAGTGGGCAATTGGTTCCATGTTGCTGGGCCCTGGTATGCAAAAGAATGTTGTCCATATGATTTCATTTTCATAGTGGGAATAATGAGAATACGAGTGTCAGAAGAGGAGCATAAGTATCTTGCTGGTGTGTACACATGGGTGAGGTCAGATAGGTATGTTGGACTGGAGCCTGTCAGAGAAACATAGCACAGAGAACAAAGTTTGTGTTTAATTCTGGATTGAATGGATAGCCAGTGTAGGGTACAGAGCAGGGGGGAGGCGTGCTCTGATCGTGGTACTCTAAGGATGATCCAAGAAGCTGTGTTTTGAACTTTTTGAAGTTTCTTGAGTAGATATTGAGACGAACCAGACAGAATTGAGTTACAATAGTCCAGTCTTGAAAGTACTAAGGAACACACAAGTGTTTTAGTGGCATCAACTGAAAGATACTTGCGAATGGAGCTGATTCATCTCAGCTCAAGATATGCAGCCTTGCATATGTTCATGACATGTTGGTGCTATGAGAGAGTACTGACTATGTGAATTTAATGTTGGTGTTGCTGATATTTATTGTCTGAGGTAAAGGATGTGAAATAGAAAGTCTTTGTGTTGTAATCAGAATGACTGCAGTTTTATTAACATTCATCTGCAGCTTGTTACATGTCATCCATGATTTCACATCGGAAATGCACCTCTCTACGCCTTGGATGGTAGCTTCAACTTCTGCTGGGTGGCTAGATTTGTATATTTGGGTGTCATCTGCATACAACTGGTGAGACACTGGGTGATGATCTATGACACTTGAGAGTGGCTGAGTGTATAGAATGAAGAGAACAGGTCCAAGAACAGACCCCTGTGGAACACCACAACATAGATCAACTGGGCTGGAGTGTTTTCCATTTGCAGACACAATTTGTGTCCTGTTGAACAAGTAGGACTAAAGTGATATATGGTGTACAAAAAAAGTAGATGGTTCTGACAATTCCGGCTCCAACTCTGCTAAATAATCATGTAGAATGCTGGCAATCAAACTCTGCCAAGGTACTGCCAATATCTAGCTGTGTACCAAATCTGGTTGATATCCAATAACAAAGGAGTTAACGAGCTGAAACAAAAATGGGCAGGTTTGACAATCAGGGGCTATATTTCTGCTAAATGATGACACAGAACAAGAACAATCTAAGTCATTCAACATCTTGTCAATATCTAGTTTCACACCAAAACTTGACTGAAATCCAATAATAATTAAGGGAGTCTTTTATGTTTAAACAGAAGTGCTGGATCCAACAATCAGGGGCTATAACTCTGCTAAACAGTGACCTAAATAACTAATATTCACACTCACTCAAGATCTCATCACTATCTAACTGCAAACCAAATTTGGTTAAAATCCAATAATAATCAAGGGAATTGTTCTGTGTAAAAGAAAGTGCAATGGATGGAAGGAAGGATGGATGGACAGGAAGACAGACCCATACACACATCTCCCAACACACACTTTTTCTACTAAAGGCAGGGGATAATTATATCATCTGAATTTTATAATCCTAATGCATTTTAGAAATTTGTGTGGAAATATCCTAGAACTCATCAACACTCATCATATAATCATAATGACATTAATTTACTTAATGGTAACAATTTTTCAGAATTCACCCTATCTCATGTGAATGGGTTATCTCTGTGCATGACACTTGTCAGAGAATCTATTACAACAGCCCAATTTCCTTCTTCCATTCCCACTGAAAAAAAAAAAAAATTAACAAACTCTCCCCGTCACAACCAAAACCAGCTACTACTCCCTGTGTGCATGTCTAATTCAATCTTCATGAGCTCCAAAGATATTAAGCCTCTGAAAACAATCCTGTGTGGAGTTGGGCTAGTAGATATTAAAGTATGATGATTTGAGATCACAATCAAAACAATCATTTGAGATGGGAAGGAGTAAAGTAGATGAGTATGATGATTCGAGATAACAATCAAAACAATCCTGTATGGAGATGGGCTAGTAGATATTAAAGTATGATGATTTGAGATCACAATCAAAACAGTACCACCTGGTTTTCTTGAGATGTAGTAATGACTAATGATAGCTTATGATCTGACATCTTAATATTATAACTAACTAGTTCTGAAGTTAGAACAACCAAAAGTGAATGTACTGTTCTGACCAGCTTTTACAAAACTTAAACATGTCCCGATATTTTTCTGAGCATCATATCATACCCATGGACAAATCTTACTCCAATTATTTTTTAAAACTTATAATATTTTGTTTCATTCTGACTCTCCAAATTCAGACTTTCATGCTCAGTTCAGATTTGCCACCTAAGAATAACATCATAATCTTCAACACTGATGATTTTGTCTTGTGTCTTGTTCGCACCTGACCCTGGCTGATTCCTTCAAGATGAGAAATTTCATCAGATGAATGATGTGTCCATCTCCAATTAGTTTTAATTTCACTTTAGGTGGCATTTTATGCCAGCTTCTGCATCAGAATGATATCAACTGCATACGTAATGACACTGATGGCTATAATTAAATATAAACCACCGATGATAATCTCCATCTTAAATTAATCTGCTAAATTTCAGACTGGTTCCAGTCACTGTTTTATCATAACTTTAAAGAAAGATATGGTGGCATTGTAATGTATCAATCAATAACAAGTTAAAAGAATTTTGCAGCATGCTGTAAGAATAGGTTGATCCAAACATTAACAATGTGACTAATTAATAAAAATTGCAGACTGGTTGTGCAGACCGGGTTTATAGTACAAGCCATACAGGTCATGTATATAGCTGGGGTCCTGCCAACAAAGAGCATGCAAATGTAATATGGCTTAAAAAATGTCATCTATAGCTGATAGTAAAATGGCAATAAACATATTACCTTTTGCATCTTGAATGTCCTCAAAATGAATTTTCTTAGCTATTTTGACTACTCTGAATTACATGGGTTGTAAATAATGATCATCAGTGACAAAATTGTGATTTAGACTAAATTTCCAACACAAATCACATTCCAATGGACAATTTACCGCACTACAAAATCAAATGAATTTGATATTCCCAAGCAAACAACATCTTGAGTGTTTCAATTAAAAGAATTTCATAGTTTTTCCTTCTTATGATTCCAATCAATGACAGAACAAAAACACATGTGCCTTCATCAAGCCACTCCCTCCAGGCCTATGTACATTGTACAGAATTGATGCAGCTAATAACTCCAGTCCATCACAAATGGAAACAGGTGGTTGACACAAGCTTAATACTGACAAAAAATATTCCTGAAGAAAAAAAAAATCATATCAAGTGATGACAAAATTACTTCAGATTACTCCTATGACCAATAATGACACCACATCCTATCGAACTATATAAATCTCTTATATAGTCCACAGTGTGTGTGTGTGTGTGTGTGTGTGTGTGTGTGTGTGTGTGTGTGTGTGTGTGTGTGTGTGTGTGTGTGTGTGTGTGTGTGTGTGTGTGCTAACAAATACAGCGCTGAAGAAACCTCACCCCTGATTTCATGACAATTCTGATATGGCCCTTTTCTCTATTAAGGACATCATTTCTTTAATGTAGACACATGTTTTCTGATGATTGTTTGAATTGAAATGAAGTTTATTTTAATCATTGGAAATGATATAGGATGTGGTCAAATTTTATCAGATTGCCTTCTGACAGATCACTTTCAAAACAAACTACTCTGTTGTAATTTCCTTCCATATGTCTCAAAGGAGACTTAGTCTTGCTCCCACTGGCACCCTATGCAGGGAATATGGAAATCCTGTAGACTGAGGAGGTAGACGATATTTCTTTTAACTACAGCTCTCCTTTGAGAAAGTAGAGAGGCAGAGACTGTCCTCTTTCTATCCCTTCCTACATGGGTATTTAGTCCAGAAAGACTGAAGTGGAACCTGGAGATTTCCATTTGTTTCTTATCGCTAATTCCACAACTCTGCTCTTACAGAGGTACCTGGTCTTTTGAGAGATGGGGGAATTTTTGCATGCAATTCAAATGAGTAGTTTCTGTCACTGATCTAATGACCTCTAAGGATCTATATGTAATACCCTGTAATGTGTTCTTAAACCACAAAATTACTAGTGGCAGGAATCATCCAGAATTTGAGACAAGTATTTTGTCCTCATCACCGGTACACTCCAAGCTGAGGCCACATAGATAAATCATTATAACTTGGGCAGTGTGAATGCTAACCATTTAGTAAAATTCATCTAAAACTCTATAATAATAAATACCCATAATCTTTAGACAAGGCCATCAACATGTAAAATGGATTGGATATAGTTATCTACACAAGCTTTGATCAAAAGAGGCCTTCTTCTTGAGAATCACTTGGATGCAGATCTCATTTTAAAGATTGTGCTTCCCTAGTAGTACCTGCCTCAGATGAAATGAATGCTGATACTGCTGATCTACATCAGGAACTTTTTCTGAATAGGCATTAGGTCATTGTCAGAACAGCAATACTAAAACCTACATGTCACTTTGAATGCTGGTATTTTTGGGGAAGTATTCCCAATATCAGACCATACTTAAAAAGGAATCTCTCTGTAGGAAGAATGGACTCTGAAGCTTTTGGGGTGTATTTGAAAGACTTAAAGAGGATATGGTTTCCCTTCTTTCTTCATCTGACTCAATATATAGAAAAATTTTAATGTGGAAAATAAATAATTCCTTCTTTACCTGATTCAGAATCCTCAGATTCTAGGACTGCTATTTGAGAATCTGAAAAATCCTTCCATGGGATAATACTTCAGGCCCCTTCATACCAGGGTGGAACAAGGCTGGAAAGGATTTCACTTTCTGCCCTTTCTTCTGAAACCCAAGATCTATTTTCTGGTCATCCCCAACAAACAATAACACATTGTCATCATTGTCCTCATGATCTAATGGTTCCTCCTTTACATCCTGTTTAATACTATCAGGGGAAGTAGGCAAGCAGAACACAACATCTGTCTAATTTCCTTTCCAAAGGATTCAAACTTCGAACAATGGCACCAAAGACAGGATTGTGTATGCAATCTGCGATAGCTGTTGGTTTTGGCCATATGGGGATGGTTTACACATTTTTCAGTGGGAAATAGAGAACTAGATGAAAAGTAGCCCATCATAATATAATCTCTAACAGGTAAGTAGTATGTGAAGATTATCACAGATTTTTCTTTTATCATTAAAAGCTTTAGTAGGCACTAGGAAAATTTTACATTACATACATCTATGTTTAAGACTGATCAGTGTTACATGCTGCAAAAAAAAGAATTTGTATATATCATGTCAGTATTATTCGTATTATTCATTTATTTTCAAAGTACATCAACACAAAAATTCATAGCAGCAAGCTTCTAAAGCTTCTGTAATTTCTTATTAACTTTGACTAAGTTTTCTTTGCAGCCACAGATATACTCACATATGATTTCCTTCATCCCAGGGTCAAGGGTTGTTATCATGCTTTCGACAGAGCTCTGCAATAAAAAAAGAGAAAATCTTATAGTGCATTATATTTCACTGAGAATACTTACCCAGTCACATTAACTTTTGGGATAATAGCTTGCTACCTCCTGAATCCACCCTATTATAAGATGATCATCTTTTCTAAATCGTGCAAAGGGCATTAACTCTTACCCATTATCACCCTTTGCCACCACTAGTTGTCTCCAGTTTTAACCTAAGCAAACTGCCAAGAAGGATGCTCACATAGCAGGGTCATTGGCAGGGTCTTCAAGTAATGTGATTTTGTAAGTATTCTTGGAGAAATATAATTTACTAGAAAATTTGCTTCTCCTTTTGTTACGAGTCTATACTCTTAAAATAAGTAACAGAAAAGAGTGAAAGACAACATGCTTTGTAAAATTTAAAGAATAATTTATTTCCCTAGAATACAAAGTGAAAATGAGAAAAAAGAACTTACGGTATTGCGAATTAAATCCCAAAATAATCCAAGAATTACAGACACAAGTCCTAATAATATAAAGTCCTGAATAAAACTCAGTACAAGTTCCGAAGTGATCCAAAACTGAAGGCCATGATGTGTCTGTTATAGCTTATGGAGTGCTGATGTGTCAACAGTCTTTTGTTGAATCACAGTAATATAATTCCAGGTTTGAATATATTATAAATTCCAGTGAATGTCTTTATCCAAGAATTTTATCAAAGCACTTTTGTATTTCCAAAGAAAATAATCACTTGAATTCAATAATTTAAAGAAAATAAAATTTAACCGAAACTGGTCACAACATAATTCAACTTGAAAGTGCTAGACGTTAAAGCATGAATGACCAAGTCCTCACAATTACAAGATTATATAGTTTTCTACTTGACCTCAGGTTACAATTAGCATTTTCTACAAAAAAAAACATTACCTAATGGAAAATAACCTTTTAGAATAATCTAATGAACCTTGTTTACTTACAACAAAATAACCTGTAAAATTCACTTAGGAAATTCCAAAAACCTGACCCAAGTAAACATATTTACTCCTTCTTGTTTACCTGAATAATAATCCTGATATTAAGCTCATACACAAAGAGAATGATTTAGCTATGTATTAGTTGTTGACATAAAATGAAATAAATATTTTAAAAAATTAAAGGTCAATCAGGTCAAGCAGAAATGAACTCAATTTTGGACAAGGTCAAGTCCAGCATACAATGTTACATTACAATACCATGTAATGAAATAAAAAATTTTAAAACTAACAAACAAACAATTAAATTAAATAGACATAACACTTTGAATACATTCCCCAATCTCATTAACATTAAGAGAATAGGTAACAGTTGGAGGTCATGCTAAGCATCCTAAATGACACATCAGGAATCCTTCTGTGGAAGAAAGATTGGATTCCCTGTGAGAATGATAACCCATTGAAGTGCTTAAAAGAACACAGCCTATGGTAATGTGATCTGTGACTGCTCACTGCAGGTGAGAAGATTATTTAAATCTTCAAAACAGTTATTTACAACTTCTTCTTAAAACATTTTTAATGAATTTACACACTATTTTACAGGAAGCATTTGGGGCCCCGAGTGGCCGCATGGTCTAAAGTGCTCATCATTCCAGATCACTGCCATCTCACCTCTGTCTGCGTGGGTTCGAGTCTCAGGCTCGGCTAATGTGGGTATGTGAAAAAGCTTGCCAGTAGCTTCTCGTGGGTTGGTGGTTCTTCCTGAGGTTTTCCAGGGTTCTTCCTCCACCAGTTATACTAGCCACCATGTATAGCCTATCTTGTGCTGAAAAATGGCATTAAACCCTACAACAACAACAGGAAGCATTCAAACATCAAATTTTTTCAATTGATGCCAATCCATCATCAAATATGGTGATCACAACTAAAAATAAAAATAAAAATTTGAACAATTTTTCAAAATTACTAACAGAATTTGACCAAATCCAACATAAAACAACCCTTGACCTCATATCAACACTTTTGGATACCTCTATTACATTCTCCTGGAAGTGATACTGGAAGATCTTATTTGCATACAAGCATGTTTAGATGACTGCTCCATCTGCATGGAAGTGTGTTTTGATGCTTACAGTGAACATCACTAATACATCTGAATTTGACAACTTGCAAAAAAATCAGTCATGCCTGACTTACAACTGGTAGGTTTAGAAATTTGAAAAGGTCAGCTATGGTTTGTTCCAAAGCTTCACTGACTTGATGAGTTATTTCAAGATTTTAAAGCAGATTCAAAATTATTCAGTGAAAAATAATTACATAAATATCAAAATCAGATTTTAATCTTAAACCTATATAATAAACATGCAGGAAAAAGGTACAGTAGTTCTAATTTATCTCAAACTTAACATGTACTACATTGCTATAAATTTTACAGGTACTCCTGTTCACATAGTTGTTTAGGTAACAGTTGATCTATTTATAGCACACTACCCTGTGTGACATTAGCACATGTATATTGACAACCTACAGTAATGGATGATATGAGGTAAAGAGTTAACAGAATCTGATCATATCTGATAGAGAGCATCCTGTCACAATGGGCTATTTGTTTTTGTTTTTAATTATACCAATCCACCATCAAACATGGCCATCATTATAAACACAAGTCCACTGAAGGGGCTGACACACTACTACCGTCTTACAAGAAATTCCAGGAATTCAGGGCTGTTCCATTTAAATATACATGGTACCCAGGGAAGGCAGTTTTTTAAAAATATGTGCCAGGTTACTTTGATTTCACAGAATTCATATTAAAATGATGAAACTTCTAAATTGCATCTATGGGTGGGTATGCCACTTTAAAAGTGCCTTCCCTGGGTCCCATGTATGTTTTAATGGAACAGCCCTCAAGACCACTCTTCTTTTTAGCTACTGACGTTGAACAACCTCTGATATTCATGACCAACAAGATTTTAAAATCAGCCACTGTGACAGCCATAATAGATTTGCACCATTTTAACTTTGGATAAACTTAAACACCATCAGAGGAATTTAGGTGAAAACCCATGTAGGTGTAACAGTAACAAGATTTTCAAGTAGGCTACCATTGTGGATGTTAGTTGATATGTTGATCGGACCATCCAATCAGGAGAATCAGTGAAAACATTTTCAATATGTTCATTGAGGCAGCCATATTCAAGGTCAAAATTAGCAACATTTTCATTCAGGACAAACTAGATGTTATAGTTAGTCTTTTGGTGAAAATCCTCAAGTTGATATAACTTTTCATCTAAAAGGAAAAGCAATAGCAAGATTTTCAAGATGGTTGCCATGGTGGCCATACTGGATGTTTTGCTGGCACTATTTTCACTTAAGAGTAACCTTATGTCTCAGATGGGATGAAGAGGACTAACTAACTATACATCATAAGAAGTCTTCCATTGATATGACTTTCCATATAGGAGGAATAATGATAAGATTTTCAAGATGGCCAATATGGTGGCCATACTGGATATAAGATTGGCACAATTTTTACTTAAGACCAAGTAGACATTATAAGAAGTCTTCACTGAAAACCCCATGTTGATATAACTTTCCATTCAGACACAGCAGCAATTAGGTCATTTTCAAGATGGCCACTGTGGTGAAAATCCAATGCTGATAAGACCATCTATTCAAGGGAAGCAGCAGTAAGGTATTCATCAATGTCCAAGTGTCACCATTTTTTTCATTTAAGTCCATGGGATAAATGTGTATTAAAGTTTCATGGCAATCCTCCAAGCACATTTAAGAGGAGTATCAATAACAAACTTATGTAAGCAGATGGACAATGGGCAACATCCTACCCCATTAGATCTCCTGGTTGCCCAGTAGGACTAAAATCCATTGAATGACTTTTTCTCAGAAACTAAATAGCAAACCTTAATCAAATTTGACAGAAACCATTTTAGCCTAAAGGGCTTTCAATCTTATTTGTTTAAGGGATATTGATCTGCCATGAAATATTGCAGTCTCAACTAAAATATACAATTTTCAAATGTTGTCTTCTCCAAAAATTGGACTAAATTTGATAAAAAGCATCCTGGCCTCAAGAGTTTATGATTTGTTACAAATGATGTCAGTCCACCATCAAATAATGCCATTGTTACTAAAATAGATAAATGTCAACTATTTTTCAACAATCACGCAACAAAATTTTACAAAAATTGGACAGAAAGTACCAATGGAAAGCATTCAAATTTGTACAAGTGATGCCAATCCACTATCACATATGGCCACCATTACTAAAAACATAACATTTACACAACTTTATCTCAAACAACAGAATTTTACCAACTTTGAAAGGAATCATCCTGTCATATAAAGACATTTTAATATTGGACAAAAGATGCTGGTTTGCCATCAGATATGAATAAAAATACACAAAACTGTGCAACATAAAATTATGAAACCTTAAACCAACTGTCTGCTTAACATATTCACTCAAAAGTGGTGAAAGTGAATGAACAGAAAGCATCCTATAGACTCAGATTTCTTGGCCAACTGTTCTTGTGTTTGGTTTTTAGGCAGATCAGATAGGTAAATGACCTCAAACCCCATGCTGTTGGTAAAACAATGGACTCTGTAAATTCAGTCCAATGATGTTTCTAGCTAACTAGCTGATAACTGACTGTCAGGTGCTCTAACAAAGTCAAAATTATATCTTTACAAAGGTTACAACTATGGTTTGACGATCATTATACTTGTGCTACTAACATGATCCTATCAGTCTACATGTGTGCTATGTGTGTTTGCTGATGTATGCATTTGTAATGTCACACAACTCTTCTTACACTGTAGACCTGACATATGCAACTCCCTCCATGGCATAGGCCAAATATATGATTTTTGCACATCCTATGATTTAAATAAGCAGATAAAACCAGGTCATGGGCCAGATCTTGCCTGCAGGCCATATGTTGTACATGCTTGCTCTAGACAGGCTTCAAACCCTGAAATATAATTTGTGGTTATCTGCAGATGTGTACAACAGTTTTAAAATACTGATTCACCTCCTTGGGGGAGGGACTGGGATGGGGGGAGGGTCAGCATTGTTGTACACAAATTTAGAATAACTCCTCAATGTTTTACTAACTTGTCTTAAAATGGTGAGTGGACTTACTGAACTGTCATGAGATGGGGTTCGTGGTTTTTCAATGAAACCCCTGGGTCATGCACCATGGCATACTGTTTTGGCCCCTGGGTCATAACTTTGAAACTTCAAAGATCCCCACCATACACCTACATGTATAAAACTGAATATACAAATTCTAATTGCAACTAAATCTGACCCACGAGTCTATTCTTACCCCTTTTCCCAGGATTTTACCAAAGTGCCAAAAAAGTTTTTGAATTGGTGGGATGATGAGAGAGAGAGCACAGGAAACATTTATTTTACAAACATTCTACATTCCGATGCATAATTCTTTATTTCAGCATAAACAAAACAAAAGTTTCACCTGAAGTGAGACTGTGATCACGAAAGTTGGGGTTGGGTGGGCAATTTTACTGGATATATCTCCATATATAGGTTTAGTTTTTATGTTTCATAACTATAAGATCAGTTTTGAAGGTCTTATACCTCAGCTGTTTTATACTTGGTATCCATGTTTTGTGTTCAAGCAAGAAGTCACAAATTAAGTGATGTAGAGCTGAAGGTAAGCACATACTGGACTGTAAATCCAATGTGTCCAGGTAGCTTGAAAGAAACAAGCAACGACAGTTTCAGTCTCTTGACTTAAAGTAGATCTATTATATCTGATTACCTTTGTTTTCTCCATCACCCTGGATACAAGCTTATTTCCGGATATCCATCCAAATAAACCCCTAGCTCCTGATGGGATGGGGCTTTGAGGTGTGGCTTCAACACTCTCTATGGGAACTGTTATGTCAGAACTTGCCTCATATGGACTCTGGATTGGGTCTGAAAAGAGAATCAATGCATATAAACTGATTTAAAGTTTAAAATTTAGGTTACATAGGGGCTGATGAACTAATAGATTTACAATTAGCTAAGGATTACAAATCAATAATATTTTGAGGATATATATTTGATCTATTACAGATTTCCAAAAAAAAATATTTAACAAACACAATGCTGAGTTAAATAGGTTTTCTTATTAAAAGTCTTTATTTTACTGTCAGATGCCTTGTCAGATGTCAATATCAGAGAAAGGAACAATATATATATATATATATATATATATATATATATATATATATATATATATAAGAATACAAATCATATGGCAAATAACAGTCCTTTCAAGTGCACTGGATCCAGCAAGGGATCATGTATGTCAGGGATTGATTAAGATAAATGCAATAAACTGACAACAAACAGTGCAAAACTAGTATCTAACTAGCCTAAGCACTTTCAATTCTTAGTGAGTCTTTTTCAAAGGCATATACAAAACACAGACAAGACAAACAAATAAAACAGAAAAACTGTAGTGTTTGCAAAATTAGTATCTAGTGTTGGCAGTGCATACGCAGAGAAAAATTCCTGTTACGCCCCAGTTTCTTTCAAAAGCATTTGTAAAACTACTCATATACATATATATATATATATTAAAATGCGCCAAAATGCATGCTACTGGGCCAACTATACAAATCAGCAATAGTTCTACTAATATCGTGACAAAGTACCGGACCATTTCAGCAACTGCCGATATCATGACTAGCACTTACCGGGAAAATTTAAAATAATTGAGAATTGGGGAATTTTTAATTTTTTGACATGTGGCTTGAATCCATGAATCCCTGTAAAAGTTGTGAAATTCATGCCAAAATCGTGAGGGTTGGCACCTATGTCCCTGCCTTAAGTGGTTACTAGAGCATACCTATATTGACTGTTTAATATATAAAAACTGAATTTTTGCTACTTGAGGAACACGTTATTTGGATAAAGGAATATCATGTGAATCAATGTGCAAACATTTCTAATCTTGTTTGTACTCATAACTCCAGTATTGCTGCAGTGTAAAAAAGGTGTAAATATTACAAATTTGAAATCAAGATAGTTTTTTGGTTTTTTTTCATTAGGGTACAGGATCAAAGCAATTCATTTGCTGGATAGTGGTAAAAGTAGTGTTACTATAGCAGAAATGAAAGTCACCTTCTTTACCACTGACAGGCATGGTTAGATATCTGTATCTATTTGCATGTGAATTAAAGCTATCCCTGAAGAAAAAAGTTCACCTTTGAGAAGATATACAAGTTACATCCTTTTCATTAGGGTCAATATTCAAAACAAGACTGTAAAGGCAGGTGGAGTTCCAGTTCATGGGTCACAATGAATAGCCATATGAAGCTTCTATTGATTTCCTGGTGATCACAGGTTTCTCACACAAGCCAACTGCGTTTTAATTTCCTGGTCATCACAGGTTTCTCACACAAGCCAACTGAGTTTTGATCTTGATTAGTTGAGCAATCGACTAATCCTGATATTGTTTTTAAAGTGTGAACAAACTAAGATTGGTATATATTTTTAAGTCAATGATTTCATTTATAGGATGGATTAAAGTGAGCAGGATACAGTAATCTTGTGTTAAACATAAATTTGGAAGAGAACAACATATACCCGTAATTAAGATTTTGTTGCACAGTGCACATAAAACAATCTTGATAATAATAATAATAGTGATATTAACTGCACATTACTTGCTCAAAAATCAATTTTAAAAGGTGAACATGTGTACAGCAGTTACCTGTATGCATTGGCCAGGTTTTTTTTTCCATGAATGGCTGCTAGTGACAGGTTTGATTGTACTATGCAATTATCCTATGATTATGTTATACATGCTGTACAGAGCAAAACATGACAGACAAATAAGATTATCAGAGTTTGCAAAAAGAATTTTAAGCACCTAATTAAAACCAAATTTAGTTATTTTTTCAACTTTGTTATTTTATTATCTGTACGCTACCTTTTCTTCAAAAATGTTTGGAAGTACTGAACTTTGCGTTCTTCTTCATAAATATGCTTAAGTGCATACAGAATGTTGCATACACCATTTTATATATAGACTTCATTTTAAACATGCATAGGAATTCTGTTACATTTGACCCCTGAGAAAAGTTACACCGTTTGGCTGCCTGATTCTAGATAAAAATGCCAACCAAATACCTACCTGACAAAATCTAAACTCACCTGGAGCCTTTACTTGTGAGACTATGGTAGGCTGGGCAGAAGAGACAGTATCAGTTGCTGATGTTGATGCCACAGTTGGAGTAACCTGTTCAAAGGAATGAAGTAAAATAATTTAAAAACAATCTATGTGTACAAAACATGTATATACAAAGACAATATGTAGAAACTTCCACAAACATTATAAAATTCTTACCTAAGGAAGAGTCCCTCTGAAGGCCTGATACCCTATTGTCCCATATGAATAAGATTTTCCATGTGAGAGGAGTAGTAATAACAGGATGTTTAAGGAGGCTGCTTTTTTAAATAGCCAGTATAACCAGTGAGAAAACCATGAGAAATTCTTTTTCTTTAAGAAGTAGTAGCAATAACAAGATTTTCAAGATGGTTGCCATGGTGGCCATATTGGATGTCAGATAAGATAGGTACCATTTTCACTTACAACCAACTAAAGGTCATAACAAGTCTTTTAAATCAAAATCCCATGCTGATATCACCATTTCAGTAAGAAGAGGTAGCAATAAGATTTCCAAGATGACCAGTGTTGTGCCACAGTAGATGTTCAGTCAATAACATTTTCATTTAGAACCAATCAGACATCATAAGAAATTTTCTGGTCAGAACCCTATGCTAATATGACTTTCCATGCAGCAGGGGTAACATTGAAGATTTTCAAGATGGCTGCCATGGTGGCCATAATTAGCATCAGATCAGCACAGTTTTATTTAAGACCAATCAGACATCATAAGGAGTCTTTTACTGAAACTACCATGTTGTCATGGCCATCCATTCAGGAGAAGTAGCAATTACATGATTTTCAAGATGGCTGATATGGTGGCCATATTGGCTGTTCAACAAAATCAGTTTCATTACGACCAACTAGACATCACTAGAGCTCTTTTGCTGAAAATCCCATGTCTATAAGAATTTCCAGTCATGAGGAGTACCAATAAGACTTTCAAGATGGCTGCCATGGTGGCCATATTGGATGCCAGATCAACACCATTTCATTTAGGACCAACTAGATATTATAAGAAGTCTTAACGGCAAACCTCATGTTGATGTGACCATCCATTCAGGAGGAATAATGATCACAAAATTCTCAAGACAGCTGCCGTTGCAATCATTCTAAGCAGCACCATTCTGGAGTAAAAATAACAAATTGTCCTAATGCACAGAAATACATCAAGCGATGAACAAGAAGCCATCCTATAAGTTCTTCTGGCTTATGTCCAGTAGAGTTAAAAGTCACCCAATACAATACAGTATCCTTATCTAAGGCATGAAATATCTGATAAAGGTAGATTAGATAAGAAACCTTGACCCACACCTGAATTTTATAAAATCCATCCATTATTTAGAAATTCCACCATCTATTTATCAAATTTTGAAAATTCCAGCAACTGTGTAACCTCAACTGCACCTTTTGTTTAAAAGCTGGGTTGGGTGCATGGGGGTAGGGTGGCCTTTTTTATGATACCTTGTGTGAGGTAACTGAGATAGATTCAGTTGCATCTATCTATCAGATGGGAAATGATAAGATGTATTTAAAGTTGGCAAGATTAAAACAACAATGAGCATAAGATATATTTTACATTGGCATGATTAGAAGAACAATTTTACACAATTACTGAGCTTCTTTTTACCAACTTTACATGAAACATAAAAACTTGAACAAAGATGATTTACATAGCATAGTACATAATTACAGTTAGGAGATAAAGCATATACCCCATTGCACAGAACAATTCCCTTGCCTTGACCTTGACTTTGAGGCAGGGGACATGGCAATAGTATGTGAAACACTGTCAATACATGATATGTAATTGGCTAAAATTCAAAGATCTTAAATGGTTTAAAATTTACACTCCAGATAAGGATACAAATTAAATTTTACTATGACCTTAACTTGAGGCAGAAGGAATGATACAGGACACAACACACCACCTACTTATCAAGTATACATGGGCAAAGTTTCATTTCAATATCCTCCCCATTTCAATAGCTGTTCTCCAGACAAGCTTACAAATAACACAATTCTATTTTCCCTTGCTATGACCTTGACCTTGACGCAGGGGGAATTGCTACAGTAAACAATACACCAACTATTCATATTATATCCTGGGGCAAACTTTCATTAGAATATCTCCAACCATTACAAAGTTATGGAATGGACAAGCAAATAACAATGGAAGGATGGATGTCACAACATAATATGCCTGACCTAAGACAGGCACATACAATAAAAAAATGAATTAACCTAAAAGAACCACTGACCCAGCTTTCTCACATAACCAGATGTTTGACAGTGAGTGACTGCTACTGTAACATACTACCAGAAATTGGCAAATTTATCATGCAATACGTGAAACACCAGTCTAACTTGATCTGTGTCAATCAAATGATTGTGTATTCTCAACCTATGCTAAAACCAAACATTTATTGCACGAATTTACAGAATTTTGTTACTTAGTTGTAGGACCAATGCTTGCCTTATATGGCCCTGGATAGTGCAGGGTCATGCTGGTTCTGGACTAATGAGTCAGGAACAAAAGTTTCAGGTCCTGGCTGGTAGTGAAAATCTACAACAATGTTAATTTAAAAGAAATAAATATAATTGAATGCTGATTACTGTTTATGAAATTTTTTTTAGCTTTTATTCATATGTAAAATAAAATAAAAAGAAGAAATAGGGATTCTCATATGACTGAACTGACACATCATCAGTGCATAACTAACATGTATTTACATGCCAAATTATGTTTGTGGTATGGCAGTATTGAATATTGGTACAGTATATTATACAAAAATTTGTTTAATTAAATTTGGTTTCAACACTGGTCAATTGCATATTACATTCTCATATACTATACTACAGAAAGTCATGTGAACCTCTAATATCACATGATCTCAATTTCCATGTGATTAAAGAAAATATTTATACAGAGTGAACCTATTATGCTCACTTGATATTCAGGAAAACAAGCAGTTTTTCATTATTGGACTTTCTGCAGTTAGTTTTGAGCTCTGAACATCAGAAATGCTGTAGCAATGACACAATTATCAAAACCATGCCCAAAAGTTAAAATTCAACTTTTAGCAACGGTGGAAATATCTCGAGGCATATTAGCATTATTTATTCAAATACAAAAGCCCTTCATACCAGAGTGTGTTCAAATATGAAAGCCCATCATACCAGAGTGTGTTCAAATAAGAAAGCCCTTCATACCAGGGTGAGTTCAAATATGAAAGCCCTTCATAAAAGAGTGTCTTTTGTCAATATCATTTTGGCAGTTTTTAAAAGCAAGTAATTTAATGTTTTATATTTTAGGGCTGTTCCATTTAAACATACATGGTACCCAGGGAAGCCAGTTTTTAAGAAAATGTATGCCAGGGTACTTTGATTTCAGAGTTCATATTAAATGATAAAAACAATTTAAATTGGATCTATGGGCGAGTACATCACTTTAAAAGTGCCTTCCCTGGGTACCATGTATTTTTTAATGGAACAGCCCTTAGTAACAGTGACCATATTTGATGGGAACTAAAATGAAAGACCTTCATGACTGGATGCTCTCTGCCACATTTGGTTGAAATTAGTCTGGTGATTGTTTTATAGAAGAAAATAGCAAATATTGAAGGAGAATACATGCTTAATTCAAAGTCATATCATAAGTTCAATTGGCTTTATGCCCTGTTTAACCAAAAGTCAACTGCTACAGTATTGCTACGAAAAGTGTAGAAGTTTGACCATCCAGTGGCACAAAATGTTCTTAATGATACATTATCGCTACGAAAAGTATAGAATGTTCAACATCCAGTGGCACAAAATGTTCCTAATGATACAGTACTTATTGTAGGTATTCCAAGCACTTTTAGGATATCAGCAAATATAACTAAAAGTACCAAGCTGTTGTTACCATCCTTAAGACCTTAATATGAAAATAAAATGTTGAAAAAGTCATGTAAATCAGTCAAATACTTTTCAAGATATGACCTTTCAAAATTTTTGAAGGACTTAGGAAATTTGTGATCTCCACCGAAATTGTAATTACCATCAACTTCGGATGAGTAAAAAAAAATAATCTGAAGCTATACAACAGTGGCATTTACTGCAAAGCTAGACAAGTTCCTTGTTATTCAAGAAATGCAAGCACAACAATCATACACAAAAAATCCTTTTTATTAGGTTCACTCTAAAACAGTCAAGCTACAGAGGATGGCCTTACTGGAAAAGCCAAAAATCGAGCTTTTCCACAACTTTGCAACCTTGCTATAATAAGACAATGACATTTAAATGCAAATTAAACTATGTTCCTGTGAGAAAACCTTTTTAAAACAATGCCCAATTTTTTCTAGGCCAATGGGTATGAAACTTTTGCCATACCAGATAAGAGAAATTGGGAAAAAGGGCAAAAATCTGAATGTCCAAAAAAATGCAAAAACAACAATTTTCAAAAGGTCACAACTTTTTTATTTATTAACAGATTTTAATAATTCTTGTACCAAAATGCAGGGTATTATATGAAGAATTCATGCAATATACAAAGAGTGTCAACATTAGTGTGAAAGTAGGTTTTAAAGCAGAAGCAATATCTGAAAATAGGCAAAAATGGCAAAAACAACAATTTTCAAAAGTTTACAACTTCATCAATTAGTAACTGATTTTGATAGTTTTTGCACCAAAAAGGAGCATATTACAGCCTTAATGCATACATACTGATAAAGCAAATATAATTATGATAAAGCAAAGATAGGTTACAAAGTAAGAGCCATTGGCAATGTATCAAAATCTTTCACTACGACTAATGTTTTGAAGATAATGTACACTTCAAACAATAGATACAATTGTAAATGTCATAAAGGACTCTGTTTAAAATAGTCAGAAAAGTAACAGCTTTAACAAAGTTTCAGCTTGAGAATTTTATTCTGGTGTATTGCTGGTCAATGTGTCCAATATTTTGAACTTTCCAAGTTCGGCCATCACATGAAACTAGTTGTACATTAAAGTTCCAATCAAACACAACACACGACTTAACCTCGGCAATGTCATCACTGGCTGGCCATTTGAAACCATCGGTTTTGGTTTTCATCTGGCATAAAAACTGTACAAGTGCCAGATCAGGTTGGTGTACTTCCAACACTTGTCCAATGTAATACTGGTCATCGTAATACACAGCTACCCATGTGAAGCAGTATGAGGATAGGATGTCTCAGGATAGAGTTTCTTAATCCACTCAAAAACCTGAAATGTGTAAGGTTAGAAAAAGTTAAGTCAGATGCACCTGAACTGATGAATGCAACAAAGCAAAAGAAAAAGATTAAGAAGTAAAAGAATTTAAATAAATTCGTGCAGATTATTTGTTAAGCCCAATATAGTTTTTTATTTTTAAAAATGCTCCTGTTTTGTTGTTGAGCACTGCTTGTTCTTTGATTTCCTAAATGAGGCTGAATTAATTCATTTCACATGAAGTATTTAAAACGAATTAGGTACTTTTAGCTACATTTAATTATGCTGACCTGAAAATTTATGAAGTTGTTACAGACTGGAAAAGTTAGAAATGCCATGTAGATAGATAAAAATTGGAAATTGGGGATAGGTCTCGTAGTTTTAATGTACTAAAATGCCAGTCTATACCTAGCTAGATTTACAATACCCTTTCATCATTAATAAACACTTATCCCAAATTTTGGACCTTGCTCAAAATTAAAAACCAAAAGAAACAAAGTGAAAAGAAATAAAGAAGGGTAACAGAGCCCATTTTCCTTTTAGTGAATTGTGTTTACAAACAGAAAGGTCGAAGGTTACAATTTTATTGCTATCCAATTCAATCTATTAATTATTTCTTGCTCGGTCACATAAAAGAAAACAAAATTATGTCAACAAATTTACTTTAAATATGTAAAATAACATTCCAAGCTTCATCCGAGCCATTTTTGCATGCGTATTTCATGTGTAAAAATGACTTAGCCGAGGAAATTGGACTCGAAAGGTTGTCCTTGAACAGTAGAATAGGACCTCCAATTAATGACTTCAAGTACTCAAAATACAGATATAAAGACAAAAATAAATATAAAACATTAAAAACAAATCATTTTACTTACAAACTAGCGATAAATAATCCATGGATGGAATAACTAAGGCCATAATACGTCTTGGATTTACATCGAGTCAGGTGGCATAAGTGTTAGGCCAGCCATTGCATATGGCTTATTCCCAGCACACTTTAAAAAGCACGGTGATCTCGCGTGATGTCACGTAAAATTCTGCTGTTTAGACAGAAATAAAGTATAATGAACACGCTTTAAAATGATATCAAATTTGTACTTTAAAATTGAGATTTACCTGAAAAATTTTCCTTTTGAAGTTTTCATAGTGTAAAATTTGAAGCAAAAGAAAACAGATTTACACAGTAAAGATATCAAAATGTAGGTCATTCTCTCTGCTTTAAAATGGTGCTAAATATATTAACATGGGAATTACCATGCATAATCCCAAGCCTTACAATAAACGTGTGTAAAATTTTGACGTTTGGACAAACCGCCGCTGTACAAATTATGCCTTTTATATATCTCACACAAACATATTTTTAAATATGAAATAAAAGAAAAACACAACGATTTATGCATAAAATGATAGAAGAAAAGTAGTTCTTGTGACAAATGCATATTTTTATTGATTTTATGAATAGTGATGGCATAAAATTTATTGTTCAAAATTTTTACTTTTGCCCTGCTGGCAGCCCACTGACCTGGTCAACTAGGGCAGCTTGGAACACCTACTTATTGCTACCAAAAGTGTAGAATTTTCACCATCCAGTGGCACAAAAAGCTCCTAATGCTACAGTATTGCTACTAGGGGTGAAATGATACACCTGTGCCATGTATTAATATGATTCAGCATACACAGCCTGTGATATGATACATATTGATACACATATGAACTTGATAGTCTTTCCATCTTTGGAGGGTAGATGGTACCATTTTATGTATTTTGACATAATGGTTGTATTTCTAGTATGCAGATTACATATAGACATATAGTTATCATATAATTATATACAGTTCTCATTGAAGACAGGGAAACAAAATTACTTTCAAACACACCACCTGTTGGTTGTAAGTCAGTTTTAGTGAAAGTTTTATGCCATTTAAGTCAGGCTCCATTTAACTCATTTTAGCCACAAGACCCTTTGTTATGCACTGCATAAACACTTTTAAAACATTTTATTACCAATTTCATGCCTCACTTAAACTTGGAAGACATTACAATGTTAACTTCTAAACAGAAGAAATAATGCGATTTCCTCATGCAAAGAAAATCTCATCTCGAACAAGTACTTCCTGCGGATGCAAGAAACTGCTGCGGCCACATGTATTATTTTGGGGGGGGGGTCTTAATAAAGAAGGAAACCTCTTGACAACACCCAGAACTTGAGCAGTTTGAAACTTGACCCTCGCTGATTCTGTACTAATTTTATCTATTCCATAGGTACCTTCAGTCACTGGTTAAATATCTTTGATTAAAGAGAGACATTCCAAATTTGCTCCCAGTATATAATTTAAGGAGAGATGCTCCAAGGATTTTATCTCCTTTGTCACCAAAATAAAGGGGGAGTAGAAAAAAAGGAGGTGGAGGAGGAAATGGCCAAAGTTCAATATTTACCTAACACTTCAATAGCTGTCTCTCTTTATTTCTGCTCCACTTTGTTAGAGCTCTACTAGAATCAAAATCTTTTAAAGATGTCAAAGCTAGTTATATGAGCATTAATATGTCAATTGTTTCTGAGCATACTCCGTTCCTTATTTATGAATATTGTTCTGTGCTTCCTTCTGAAGGGGCATACACATGGCTAGGTTTGTAAGCTTAGATTTGGAAACTGACCTTTATGACTGTTATTTACAATTTTCCTGAGCTCACAGATATTATAGTTTGGATACATCTGCTCCAAAATACAATTTTTCACTAACATAAACTCAGCCAAAATTTCACTTTCTTGAACCAGTAATTTACTGACTTCTATGCCAGATTACTCATCTGTTCCATAATGATGTATTAGGGTGTGTAGTCCATCAATGCCATAGTCTGCCTGTGCAGACAGAGGTATTCAAATAAATATCTTTACTTCTTAATTTCATTTTTTCATTCTCATTTATTCAGTATATCTTAACCTTGACAAGGATATATGTTTTTGTAGCATATGATTTGCAAATGATTCGAAAATTTAAAATTGCATTCTACTTTTAAGTAGTCTGTCTCTTAATTAAGCTCTGTGTTTTGCCCTTTCTACATTTAATTTCAAAATAACACTGAAAGGGAGGCTGACTGGCATGCTGTCTATTTTTGTCTATCCAACATGTACATCTAGCTCATATTTAACACCATTTTCAGTCTCAATATCACTCAGTGGTATCTCCATTTCACTTTCCCATCTCCAATAATCTGATACACTTCATAAATTTAAAAATTATTGTCATCATCACTATCATCATCCAGTATTTGCCAAATGAAGTGGTAACCATGTAGGTTCAAACTACGCGATAATGTTTACTCCATGACACAAAATGCCAATCAAATTTAGTTTAGCAACCATTCATGTCATTCTTGAAGAACCCAGACGTGTAAACATTTGCCTACCCAAAAAAAAGATGGCACAATAAGAACAGTTTAATAAAAATTGTATACTTCGGCGAGCACATGTTCATATGCAGGACTTTCAATCAATTTGCAGGAGTTCTGCACAATTTTGCATGATTAATGCAATCACGCACCCTGGCAGCATCTCTGTTTAACCACTTTACATATCAGTTAATGACTTTTGTGTGAAGTTTCTTTGTTGCTTTGCCAGTACTTCTGGTTTGTCATGCAGGGAATAAGCTACATTAATTTTTTATTGGTGCTTATTGTTTAACCTGGACCGGAACAAGCAATAACCACCAATGAGAATTCAATCTAACATATTTCACCTTGTGACACAATGGTAGTGTAGCTTTCAAAACAACCAAAGCAGACATTAGATAAAATTCAAAGTAGAAACTTCACATAAATGTGGTTATTAAATGATGAGTAAAGTACTTCATTATACACATGGAACATATTTGGAATGTATCCTTTATCCTGAACATGCTGCTGGGTTAAGATAATTAGCATGGAATTGGGATGGGGTGCAGATTATGAACCATGTCACTTTGTGTTAATCTGTAGATGACAAGTGAGTATTCTCAATAGTCTTTTTCTTTTTTACTAACAAAATGAGTTTCTGTTTCTGCAAATGCTATTTCAGATGAATTCTAAATTTAAAGAATAACAAAGCCAACTAATAATAATTATTCATGATTGTAGAAAACTAAAATACCTTGCATATGGTAGGTATCATTTTGTATCAATTCTCAATCTCTTGTATCGATATGTGTTTCGTTACAGCAAAAGTATTGATGCATCAATAAATCAATGAATCATTTCACCCTTATTTGATACTAAATGTGGAGAATATTGACCATCCAGTGGCACAAAATGTTCCTAATGCTACAGAATTGCTACCAAAAGTGTAGAAGTTTGACAATCTAGTGGCACAAAATGTTCCTAATGCACACAATACACATTTTTGCAGACAATTATTACCACAACCAATTTTGTATCTGCAAAACTTGAGATTTTTTTATGAAAAAAAGCTTGAAATGATATTAAAAAAAAAAAAGTTCTGGGTAAAGGTTACTGTTTGCTATACAGAGACTCTATGGCACCAATAAGATTAAGACAATCATTTGTTCCTATCAGAGTATAAGATTGAGTATTACTGACTGCTGGCCCTTGTGCTTGTGGTGTGACTGGAACTTGAGCCACCCTTGTGGTTATTGTAGACTGGGAGCCACTCTGGAAGACTGGAAGTGGTGCAGGTGGTGGAATCGTAGATCCTGGTGTACCACCTGGGATACCAGGAGAGGTTACTGCAAAGTACAATTTAAAGAATGTTTAAAAAAAAATATGTTTATGATATCAAAGTTCTTGACACAAAATATTTAGAAGAAGGAGCTTTCATACATTACTACTCATGTCTTGCTATGGATAAGATGCAATCAACACATTTTATAAGTTTTATATTTTATTAAAAATAACCCTAAACTGATGAAAACAATTTTGTTATGTTTACGTCGGTTCCCAGATCCTGAGTTGATTTAAAGTAAACAATGGAATGAACAAAGAATTTTCAGACTAAAAGTATTATATCCTCACATGGTCAGATTCTTTGTTGTCTTTCTTTCCTAAATTTAACAACCATTTTTTTTTACATTTTTCCTAAATGAACCAAAGCTATGATATCAAGAATGCTGTGTGATGGAAAGTTTAATGGCATAGAATTTCTCAATTCTAGAGAAATCATGTCAAGCATCCATGCCAAACTGTATAACTAGTAGGCATAATAAATTTGCATCCAGGATTTAGTAAATCTGGGCACTTTTCCCACTTAATGTTGGAAAATGGAGGGCCAATCTGGTCACAGTCAAGGTTTCTAAAATTAGAGCAAAAACAAAGTATCTGAAGATAAAATCAGAAGTGAGTGCTAAATAATTTAACCATTTTTTCCCACTAGTGATAAATGTAAAAATGAATACTGATATTCTCATCTTATACTTCACATTTCAAAGGTTTTTCTTACAACTGCATATAAAAATTCTTAACTAATTTGCATTACATCATACAGTCAATCACTCATGTTTCAAAGGTTTTTTCGTACAATTGCAAGTAAAAAATCATAACCAATTTGCATTACACTGTACAGTTAATCACTCATGTTTTATAGTTTTTTCTGACAGCTGCAAGAAAAAATCTTGACCAATTTGCATAACACCATACAATCACTCGTTTTAAAGTTTTTTTGTACAATTGCAAGTAAAAATTCGTAATCAATTTGCATTACACCATACAGTCAATCACTCATGTTCATCTTTATATTTTGAAACAGTAAGGAATGTTTGAACTTTGTTGTCACAAGAAAGTACAACTGAAATGAAGAATCTCCATAAATACATACAGTACAGACTTACTGTCTAAAAAAAACATATAATAAAGAATTCTGAGTCAGCATAAGCTGAACATCATGTGTAATGTGCTCACATTTCTATTATTACTGTCCTTGTTGATCAAATTCACCAATAGAACAAAATAGCATAGATTATGATCTAATGGTGCATTATGGTATGGTAGTGCTATATTGAAAGATGTCAACCCTAATATGTATGATGGGGCAGTGGATGTCTGACTGCCAAAACAATCAGTCCTGTTTAGCTCTGTTCAAAGAGCATCAAGAGGGTTAATGGAGGCCAAATTTTCAAAGATATCTCACACAGCAGCCCATATTGACACAGTTGCACAGATTTGAGTCTAATTGCTTTATTTTATCAGATCCTTACTCTAATGCCTTTTTCCTTGTCGCTTGTCGAGGTAAATCCGGGCACAATGAAGTGGTTGCATTTTTCCAAACCCAGCAGACCACAATATCAGTTGTTTGAAGAGTGATAGTCGCTGAAAAATGCTGGTCAGTTAAACTAGGGGTGAATTTTGTTTAAAAAATATGAATGTATAACCACATTCAGTTGAAAGTGATTGCAGTAGACATTTCATTACAGACACATGAGGTCAGCCAAATTTGGCATTCCTTGGCTATCATCGCTCTTGAACCAAATGAACTTATGGCAGTCCAGAAAAGCAACACTGTACAGGAGCAGGTAAGTTTTACATTTCTTGAAAATAATGTGTGAATGATTCATGGAAATTTGCATCTTTTTCTGTGTTTATGACTGCACAGATTTAAACATTTTACACTAAAGTTTCAATTTTAGCATGATCTTTACAATTGTGCTTCCTAGATTCAACCTTGTATATAAGCCAAAATTTTTTATTTTTTTCAGTTTAAAATGTGTCTGTCATATACTATATTTGACATAATACTTACACTGTGTGCTCAAGAAATTATTGCATGGGTAAATTTCATAAGGTTAAAAGGTCATCACAATAAATACATGCTGACAATCTCATGTAGTTTTTCCAACATGTACATTTACACAGTAGAAGGCTAGCTCACTTTGTGCATATTGAAACTTTCCACTCTGAAGGTTCATTCTTTCCCTCTCAGGATGGTCACACCAAATAAAATACATACAAGATAGATTTATGAGACTGAGTTGTCGCTCAAAGTTAAGTGGTAATGCTGCATCAGGCATGAATGCTGATTAAGTTATGACAAAGTTCATGGTGAATTTTACTAGTCACTTCCCTTGCTGCATGTTCCAACCGAGACACAGCACTAGAAGTGGCTATCTTTATGCATTTTAGACCAAAAGAGGTGTGCATTCAATAATGCATGTGCAGATATTACGTAAATAAATGTACAGCTAAACCTTTTCGGTGCCAGTCTTAAGAGACCCAAAATTCTGCATCAGACTGCATGTGTAGGTGCTCAGAACATGCATTCAAACATTGAAAACAGTAAAGAGTAGAAGATTCTCAGTAACCTGAAATCCCCATTAAAGTAAACTGATCTCAGATTTCCTTTCTGTTAATAAAATCAGTCACTCAACAACTGCTCAAACTCAAAATTTTAGTTCCATGCCAAGGACTTTCAAGCTTAGGATTTAATAGCCAACAAAAGTTGCAAATGTACAAATATTTTACTTTATTCTACAAATATCAAACAAAAGTTCAATGCTTCCTTGTTAATGGTCTCTACTTGCACTTACTGTTAACACAGACAACATTGTGGATGGCAAGTTTAGACAGGTATTACATAGTTTTAATGCATACAATGCATTAATTTTGATTATATCTAAAATCAAATTTATTGTCCATCTGTTATCAATATAGAACAAGAATTCTATAGAATGCTATATCTTACATGCTCTTATGAGACATTCAAAAGTTCCAGTAAAGTTAATTTAGTGTGAAAAGACACTTTCACCTATGATAAGCAGCAGTACCCTCCACAATGAATACACCCATCAAGTTTCATAACTGTAATTTGAAATCTTGGCATTGATGTCTAGACCAACAGTAGTGCCATCTGCAAAGTGATACCATTTTTTGTAGATGCTTTGTATGCAAGAAAAAAATACAGCCATGTAGAGTTACCTATTGGAGTTTTTATTTGTGCAGCCTGATGCTGTTGTTCTGCCTGTTCTGCTTCCTCCTTTGTGATGATTTCTGTTGACTCATCAGATGATTCTTCCATCATTTTGGCAGGAGTAATCACAGACAAATGTGATGCTGAAATATAACAGTATATTCTATTGTCAATATAAAATATTAATTTAGACTATTACCAACATTACAAACAATGTCTACAGTCACTGAGTGCTAGAGATATAGAACATTCAAAATCCCTCAAAATGCAAATGGCTGAAGCTATCTTTGCAGGTGGAATCATGGAATCTAAATTTTCTGATCAATTTATCTCAAGACCCTTGTCAGTAATCATGACAAACTGTTTAATAAACAAAACAGAAAAAACAATAGGCCCAAACATATTACATGGCAATTACATGGAGCACTGAATTTGTAGCCCAACTGAGTGGAATTTACAAGACCATAGCCTGGAGGTCAAAACTTCACATACAAAAAAAGAAAAATATTGCTGTTCATCATTTCATACTTAGATAGAAACCACAGACACTAAATATTGGTTCTAATATCCTTAAATATGCATATATCAAATTCCCAATCAGCCATATTGGACACTGTCAGAAAGTTGCATGCTATAGTGTTCATAGCAAATTGTATAACATAGCAACAGACATGTATACTGAGCTGTCGTTCTGCATTAAGACACTTTGAAGGAAAAGGTTAAGTTAGTTACAGAGGTTTGGAATGTTTGTAAACAAAACCATTTAGTGCAATGTCTTTATAAACACCTTATATGGTTTTCTTTTTTATTCTATTTGTTTTTACTACCTTTACAAGTTTTCCAGCATTGACTAGTTTTGTTGGTGAAATACAGTAAAGCCTGAAAGACAATAAAATACAGTGAAGCATGAACTCATTTTTATTTTAATGAAATAGAGTAAAGCCTGAAAGACATTAAAATACTGTGAAGTGTGGACCCATTTTTATTTTAATGATATAGAGTAAAGCCTGAAAGACATTAAAATACTGTGAAGTGTGGACTCATTTTTCATCATCATCATCATCATCATCAATCCCTTAACCGAAGAGGTCATGGGGCACCACAGCTGATGTTGCAACCAATTCTCTCCATCTTTCCCTGCTCTCTACTGCCCTCTGGGAATCTCCAAATCCCATGCCTGTCCACGCCTTAATGTTGTCTTCCCACCTCTTTTTCTGTCTGCCTCTTCTTCTGCACCCTTGCACTGTGCCTTGCAAGATTGTTTTTGCCAGTCCGGATGACCTTGAGACATGACTGTACCATTTCAGTTTGCGCTTTTTTACAGTGGTCAAGAGGTCTTCATAGGATCCGATGGCTTGTTGGATCCTGTTGTGGACTTCTTCGTTGGTTACATGGTCAATGTATGAGATGCCCAAGATCTTGCGGTAGCATCTCATTTCAAAGGTTTGAATCCTTCTTTGTAGATCTGATGTGAATGTCCATGTTTCACAAGCAAACAGAAAGATGGATATGACAATCGAGCACATCAGCCCTATTTTGGAACCAAAAGCAATGTTGGTATCTTTCCATATTGGTCTTAACCTTGTTATTGTTGCTATTGTCTGGGCAATCCTGCAAAGTAGTTCTGGTTTGGAGCCCTTGTCTGTGATAATTGATCCCAAGTACTTACTGTGAAGCCTGGACCCATTTTTATTTTAATGAAATAGAGTAAAGCCTGAAAGACATTAAAGTACTGTGAAGTCTGGACCCATTTTTATTTTAATGAAATAGAATAAAGCCTGAAAGACATTAAAATACTGTGAAGTGAAGGCTCATTTTTATTTTAATGAAATACAGTAAAGCCTGAAAGACATTAAAGTAATGTGAAGCCTGGACCCATTTTTATTTTATTATTTTATAAGTTGAGTCTCTATTATTTATTACTTTTAAACATTCTAAGTTTATAAGAGACACAATACAATTAAATCATTAAAATATTCATATTCAATTTCTTTCAGATAATATCAAGCTGATTTTTCTTCCTTGTCTTTTCACAGTTAATTCTGACTTGTAATATAGCAAGACGGCATGGCACTTAGCTCCCATTTCATCTGAATGATCTAACCAATGTGTTTAAAGTGTCATTAAACCTTACAAATCCAAATTAAATGTAAAATCAATAGGCATATTACATGTAATTACATAAAAGCCCAGTAAAATAACTGATCAAGGCACATGTCATTGTCTAGAATTAAAGTTATTATGCAAAAATTCTTCCTGCACTCAGTGACCTTGACCTTTTGACCCCAAACCAACAGGTTTCTTTTTCACTCAAGATGTAAACCATCCATTAACTTTGGTGAAGTTAAATGGTTAAACTGATTTTTTGAGCAGAATACATATTTAATTTTTTTTACCAATGATAGCTGACCTTTTGACCTCAAAATCAATAGGCTTATACGTTATTCCAAATGCAAGCCTTTCTCACAGTTTTGTCCAAGTCTGTCAACCAGGACCAATATCATTTGCAGAAACCACTTATCTTGACCTTTTAAACCCGAACTGATAGGCTTCTTCCCCATCCCAAGTACAAGCTTTCCACAAAGTTTGGTCCAGGAATGTCACATAGAGATATGGTTACTCTGCTGAAGCAATGTTTTAGTCAACTGCCTTCATTGATAGGTTTCTTGCTAACACCAAATGCAAGCTATATAAAAGTTTAATATGGTAAATGGCAGTGAACTCAAGTTACTGTGTGGAAACTAAATAGGGAAAACACAATGCAAATGGACAATGTCATAAAATGTGCTCCACTTTATAGTGTATAAAAAGGTAACTAAGAACATGATTTACAAATGACATTTTTAACTGATTCAACAATTTCAAACTAGAATAGAAATAAGAACGCTTTTGAGAAAATGCTTGCAGTTGCCATCTATAACAATGCTGACTTGCCTGGTCACAAAAAGCATGTTGCCCTCAGTTTCATGTGTAGCAGTTTCGTGTATAGCAAATTCATGTGTAGCAGTTTAATGTATAACAGACTATGTATGAGACCACTCACTATTCTTGACCCTGTGGTCTAGTGGGGTGTGTGTGTGTGTGTGTGTGTGTCTGGTTAAAATGCAGAAAACCTGGGTTTTAATTCAAATGACAGTTATAATTTTACCTTTCCTAAAACAGTAGTGGGGGATGTGGGTTTTTTTTAACCCCATCCACCTAATGGCCAGTTGCACAGAGGAGGATGCATTAGATCAGACTGTCCTGTGAAGTGAATCTGAGCAACTTTAGAGGGCAAATACCAAGGTCAAGGGGTCAGTGAATTGTGCATTTCTTAGTCCTTAGTTCAAATCCAAATGGCAGCTATACCTTGCTCCCTTTTCATTACAGAAACAAAAGTAGATCAAAGGAGCACTAACAAAAAATTGTGATCAAGAAAAGATCATATATGTTATTTTTGAGTGTGAAACATATGCAAAATTCATTTGCTACAGTTTTACAAAATGATAACTGATGAAAAATGTACCAATTTATTACAATTCAAACCATCCATTATCCCATACCTACCTATCAGAAATGCTACACATAAAACCAGGTTGTTGCCAATGCTCTTTAGTCAAAAGATTTTTAAAAAATTCCATTTGTTAAAATGTTTTATTACCATTCATCATGAAAACTAGCAACAGACTCACAGACATTGTTTTGGCAAAGGAAAATAGATCAGAAATGTTATATATTTTCATTACTTATTTCAAAAGTTAACTTCACTGTGACTTATATTTGCATTAGCAAACTGTACAATCTATCAATGTAGCTTGAGCCTACTTCATTCAACAACCAATTCTGAGCTGTACAGCATGGACTTCCATTAAAGTTAGAGGTTGAGTCGCTTAAGTAGGCGGGCACAGAGGGTGACCTACACCAATGGGGATAAAGGGTTTTTTTTTTAAGTAGCTAGGTGTTAAGTAAAAGTAGTCAGGCAAATCATCCAGCTCCCAGCTGATAAGGAAAGCCCTGTGTACTGCTGAATTTATAGAAGTAACCATTTAAATTCTAAATTGGAATAATTAAAATGTAAAATTTAAAAAAAACCCAGGTTTTAATTAAAATACTGTGTAACAAAATGCACTTTTTGTATCTGTATTAATGATTCCAAATGTTTAGGATATACAATTATCATGGAGATGGCTATATATTTTTCTGATTAAAATTTTAAGCCAGGTCAATTTGCTTTAAGCACAACATATACAGTGTTTTCTATGATCTTAAAGACCCATGAGTTGAGTTGTGGCCCTTTGCACTTTCACTATTGCTTGCTTATTACATCACCACTGCTATGTCCATTTGTATTAGCTTTAAATTACTGCAGTACATTCTGTTAGTTCTGTTTTATACTAAATTAATGTCTGATACTGAATTATTGCTTAATTTTTATTACATGTTCATATTCAATGTAAGAATTTGTACAATAGAGATACATCAGAATTGAAACAAAGGTTCATATATATATATATATATATATATATATATATATATAGTAGATTGATTAGTTACGTTTTCTTTTAAATTGCTGAACCAATGTTAAAATAAAATCTAGAGAAAACACTGCCAATATACTGTATTAATAGAGACATGTGTCTACAAGCTGGTTGGTTCCAGAAGCAAAGGAGAAAACTAAATTATATGTGTATGCCTGTGTGTGGTCAATCTTGACTATGCTAGGAAGTGGATCTGTCCCACAGTGACATGGAGCAACTGTTTGGCAATCTAGGTAAGCCACAAAGAATACATATGGTTAGCTTATACATGAAAAAAATCCACAAATTCTTTTGTATACACCTTGACCAACAATTGTCTAATGAAATTTGACTACATCTACTCCTACTAGACTGAGCTCAAAATCAACAATGGCAAACCAGCAATATGCTACTGGAAATTTTTGGATTCACAAGCTGAAAATTATGCATGGCAAATTCTTGTGAGTCCCAGTTAATTTACTTTATTTCTATGTTAGTGATATATATATATATATATATATATATATATATATATATATATATACATATATATATATATATATATATACTGGGCCATCATAACAGATGATATGGACTACCACCAGGGTGAGTTTTGGTTTTTTTTGTAGAGTTGGCAGTATTTTTTCCAAAGGGGTGGGGGCACCTATGGTAATGATTGCCCATAGCTCAGTTTTGTCCTGTGCAAACTTGCAACGGTCCTGCTGTGTGTGTATATATGTGTGTGTGTGTGTGTGTGTGTGTTTGTATATATGAAATTTAATATATATTGCAGTGAACATGCAACATTAAAGTACTACTAATGTTCAGTTAACTTACTGCTAACAGAACATATAGTAGATAGCATCCCAAACTGTTTATTTTGCTGGTGAAGTAACAAAACAATAAGAATACACTGCTAGTGACATATCAAGTCTAGTGGTACAATATGTAAGACATCGACCCTCCCTAGCTTAACAGTTCACGAAAATAGCACAGTTGCTCGTATCACTGCTTACAGTTTAACTGTCAGTCTTATATTAGTATAAAATAATATTATTATTTTATATTACATGTATGACTGATATTTAAATTGTAAGCAATAATACAAGCACCTGTGGAAAAAACTAGTCTGCAGCAGTAGCACTTGTGATCAGATTACACATTATGCTGCAACAGAAGCAAAATGAACAGTCTACAACCACATAAAGCTACGCATTTATAATCGGATAAAAAATAATAAAGTAATTCATTTGGGTCTTTATTAGTATGATTCTATCTATAGTTCGTTCCACACAGCATCGCAAATTTTATCCTATTAGTAAATCGTTGGGTCAGTGTCATTAAATGTAGCTAGAAATACCCAATTCGTTTCTTCCTGTAAAACGAATTATGTACTTTTAACTACATTTCATGATGCTGGCCTGAAAATTTGCTGAGTTACAAACTGGATCAAATTCGCGATGCTGTGTGGAACGAACTATTGCAACAACGAACAATACGTTATCAATCCAATGCCACTGTACTGTGCAGTGGAGTAGACCTCGTATTTTACGATCCATCGATTCTATCAAAGGTGTTCGCTTTCCTGTTAAGTGGCTTAATATTAACTTATCACTAGTCTTTATAACTTTTCATAAAGTTAGCTGTTTTCTTCAATTATTACATTTTATTCTGCCTTGTAGATTCTGTGTGTGTTGACAGTTTACAATCTGCCAAGATGGCAACTCATGACGTCACGGCCACGTTTCCTGTCTTGCTGTAAAGGTGATTCCCATACTAAAAATAGACCTGTTAAGCTCTCACGGGTAGTGCTAATAAAGCCAAAGAAAAGAGAATAAAATGGCGTTCAATATAAGCTCCTCTTTAGCTGTAAATATTTTTGTTCTTTTTCAAAACTTTCTGTGATGTTTATTTTTACCACAGCATGCAATGAATTTCTAAAATATTCATGTATGTATGTTAATACTGTAGATAGGAATGTTCTTCCATTGTTAAAGTCTTCAATATTCCCCTGGTTCCATCTATATCTGCTTTTAGTTGATTGTTTGTCGAAGTAATATTTTTTTCAGAATTAATGTAATTTGTTGTAATATCATGTTAAACCCAGACATCTTTTGTATATTCTTTTGTGTTTAATGGATATTCCTATTTTTATAAAGGAGTTACTTATATTTATAGCAAAGGAAATTGTAGCAGTTCTTATAGCTGTTTTTGTGATGATGATTGTTTAGGTCAAAGGTTGCAAAGAACATGGATTTGCAATCAGAGGTAAATAGGATAAAGATCGCAGCAAAACGACTTGTATCAATGCTGCTAAATGGGACAGTTATCAATTGCTCCAACCATATTCAGACAATGTTGCTGTTATTGTTGTTTGGGGTTTAATGATATTTTTCAGAACAGAACAGGCTATACATGGCGGCCAGTATATCTGTTGGAGGAAGAACCAGAGAAATCATGGGAAGAACCATCGACCCACAGGCCTCTGCAGACAATGTATGGATGTTGTTAAATCGGAATATCATCATGCCGTATTCAAACATTGTATGTGTTACGTCTAGGAGCTTAAACTAAGTAAAAAGACAAGGTGAAACCCAACAAGCATTCAATTTCCAAAATATTCATTTATTTATCTAAAATATGAAATCAGTGTGAAAGAATTAAAAATAATTTACAGTGTATGAATTCCAAGAATAGTATCCTAAATTGTACTATACATTTCACATTAATCCAGAAACTATCCAAAGTTATTCCGAATGAAGGTCCTACTGTGCTTATGTGCTACGCTACCACCATTGGAGAATCATGGTTCAAATAATCCAAGTTTGTTTACTTCATCGTAAATTTCATGAAAGTAGAATATCACTAAAGTCCGACACAATTATTTTAGTATTCAAGTTCTTGAATAAATTCACATAATCCTCAAGGTACTATCTGTTTTAGAACAAATGTTTGTCATTCTGCAAGTCCAAAGAACACATTACAAATAAATCATGATTTCCTCTCTCTCTCTCTCTCTCTCTCTCTCTCTCTCTCTCTCTCTTAAAGAACTGAATATAACTTGAAGACTGAATTGGTGCATATTTTTAATTTCTCTTATATCATCTCAATGTGCGCACCAAATCAACAAAACCTGACTCACTAAAAAGATTCTCGAACATTTAAATCATTAAATTGTGAAATAAATTAAGAATCATGTTCTGACCTTATCAAATTATTGAACCAATCAACAACTAGGGCGTGCATGATATCATTAATTTTTGTCAAAGAAAGTAATTAACTGTGAGGAAAAATGTTGGTTCCAGGAAGATTCTTGTACTGTCTATTCAGCAACTGCATGCATATACATGCTTACCTGGCCTAAAGAAGAGGTGTAAACCCAGTTTTTAGAGAAAAGTTCGTCATGAAACTGTTTATAGTTGCTTTCTTGCAATACATATCAGGAATGAACCGTGTTTTTACAAACTATAGAATTTAGTTTTCTGTCTGCATCTAAAGCACAAAAAAATAGGTTCAGCTTTTGTTTATCTATTTTTCACCTGCAAAGTGATGTTGTAACTGTTCATTATCTGGAAAACTTTGCTTCAAGTTGAACATTAATTTCCTGCCATTTGCTTTGATGCAAAATATATCTGATACATTGGACATGTTTGAACAGTATTTGTTAAAGAAAATATTGTTATGACTAGGAATATATCATTATTTAAGCTATTGTATTTGGTTCTCAATCGCGTATGCTGAACTTGATACATCCGATCACCAACAAAATAATGCCAAGGAATTTTATGTTTGTCCCGATAAGTTTTAAAATTTTGAATGGATGGGTTACTAATTATTTCAATCGGCAACGTGTTCCACATTTAAATTGTGGAAGGCAGAAATGATTTTTGATAAAGTGTCGTTCGGCACAAAGGAGGTCGAATAGTATTGGATGATCGAATGGTGTCGGTATCATTGTTAACAAAAAGCGGCTGAATTATATCTTATAAATGCTTTGGAGCCAAACCATGGTACATTTTTAACATCTGAATTAGTTTATGCTTATAGCATCATTGATTCAGGCTATCTCACCCGGTTTCCTCGTATAATAACGCCCGAGCCACACTCTTGGTAGTATCTGTTACTATTCTCATAGCCTCCAAATTTATCTGTTCCAGTGATTCTTTATCTTGCACATTACAGATACAATCAGCATAGTCAAACATGGTAAGTATAAAAGATGTATACATTTTTTCCAGAGACAGGCGATCCAACCTATATATAAAATTGTTTGAAATATTTACTTTATCCCAGGCCTTTTCAGACAAATGCTTGACATGAGCTTGCCATACGGCATCACCAGACAATTTAATACCTAAGTGCTTATGTTGAAATATTTTTGTTTACTGGACACCTGCAGTTTAGGATGGTTATCTGAATTTTACATTCCTCTTATGACTCTGTTTTTTTTTGAGTTAAAGGTCGCTAGCCAAAGACGGGACCAATGTCCAATTTTAGGATTTGGCTAGCCTCATTTGGATTATCTACAATTATAGTGTCAAACTTTACAAGTTCCGGTGTTATTTAGCGGCTATGGCACAAAGAGATATAGTGTAATATCATCTGCGAATAAGTCTTAGTAATGACTGTGTGTCATTTACAATGTCATTTATATATACTAGAAATAATAATGGTCCAAGGATAGATCCTTGAGGGACTCCTGAATTTATAAACTGAAAATCAGAAAATTGGGAATTCAAGACAACTTTTTGTTTTCTTAACTACAAAAAATGTTCTAACCACGATAGTAGACTACCTCGAACGCCGATCTTCTTAAGTTCAAGAAGTAATTCGAAATGCCAAACATGTTCAAACACGTTACTAATGTCAAAGAAAACAGTTCTAACTTCCTTTCCATGGTCTAGAAAAATATATGGAGTTTGTAAACAGGAAGAAACAGTAAAACAGGTCAGCATTATCTTACGGTTATATTAGTTAAAATTCTTCTTTATTCTACAGTGTAATGTACATAATACGATATAATGTACAACATGTTTCATTGTTGCTATTACAATCCAAGTAATTTTATAGAAATTACTAATATTATGCAAATAGGTTTTATGCTGGGTCATAATGAAAAATATCTGGAAACTAATTATGTTTACCCTAAATAATAATAATAATAATAATAGCAGTAGTAGTAGTAGTATAGTTCTGTTTTGGTACTCTCTCTCTCTCTCTCTCTCTCTCTCTCTCTCTCTCTCTCTCTCTCTCATTATTTAATTGACATTGCACATATTTGGACTAAGTTAATGCTTTCAGTGGTGTAGTTAAACCTCCGATTTTTCAACCGCCCTCTACAGTTTTTCTTTCTCTCTCCTCTTATTTTTCTTTCTTTTAAAATTTAAATAAGTTGTACACTTGGTAAAAATATATGCAAATAAGACTGGTTGTAATGAGTCAATTTATATAGCTCTAGTCTGAATATAATTTTAAATTAAAATGATATAAATTTAATTTGTAACCAGTTATTTAACATCACAGTGTTTTCTTATGTGGTTTTTTATCTATCAGAAAAGAACACACACACACACACACACACATACACGAAGCCATATATATATATATATATATATATATATATATATATATATATATATATATATATATATATATATATATATATATATATATACACACATTGTGTTTATTACTTGTCTCTCGGTGCCCAAACGTTTGGCTATTGCTAGTGTTTTCTGTGATTATTACCAGCAACGGTATCCATTTCTGTATTGCATTTTAACTTCCTTCCCCAGTCATTGCATGGTTTACTTTGATTGTTTTGTCTATGCACACACTAGTTAAGCAGTGTTCCTACATTTTATCTTCTCATTGGTAATTGCAGTTAGGATAGGTGTATGTTCTATTGCTTGTTATTGTATTGCCTTTAAGCACAGAACATGAGTTGGCAAATGTGGTCATGAGAATGCTATGCCTTCTGATCAGATGAAGTGTCTGATTTGGCAGAAACCCGCCACTGCTTTTATGGGAAGAAGCCCTCCTCCAATCCTGGTAGAGATCAGTGACACTTTCCAATTCAAGGAAATCACTAGCACTAGAGAGCGAGTCCTTCCTTTCTGCAACTATTCCGCATCTTCAACTCACTTTGGTAGACTTGCGCCTAAATCCAAGGGGGCTAGATAATAAAATGACTCAAGTTTCAGGTCTTTGTTATCTAACTCATCAAGGGCTGGTAACAAGGCGAGGTTACAAATGCCAGTCACCAGATTAAGGAAATGGGCTCCATTCACCGGGCATCAGATACCGGACTTATACACCAGTTGACAGTCATCTGATCCAACGGTGATTGAGATTTCAGTTTACTGGTCGGCTAACCAAACACAGGCAGGTCACTGCCCGTCCAATGTCCTTTCGTTTGGCTTCGTTATCAAAGGAACTAAATGGGGAGCATGACTTCATTCATCCTGCATAGAGAGAGATCACCAATGCCCTGAGAGAGAGAGAGAGAGAGAGAGAGAGAGAGAGAGAGAGAGAGAGTCCTGCATTGCGCATCAGCAGAGACAGGACAATTGACTCTACAATAGTTGCCACATATGAATTCAAGCTGTACCAAATTGCACTGGTTCTTACTCCTCCTCTAGTGCTTCTATCTCAGTTGTACTATATTGGTCAATTCATGGAAGAGGAAACATATAGACATTTGATACGACAGCAAAGGACCACATTTTTTCTTGCACATGTGTCAATAGTCTTCCAGGTCTTTTAGGTACCAGGATCCTCGTAAATTTATTGTCACTTTCAGAGGCTTAGAATAAAAATGGAATTTGTCACTCCATTCAAAGACATTGACTTGTCTTGGGTTAATCTCCAACCAGGACAAAGTCAGATTGACAACTCGAATGTTGGTTTACATGGGGATGAATTTCTTTGCTATTCAAAGGACAGTTTATGTTTCCCGAGAAAAGATCTCACACATACAGTCCAGCTTCATAATAAAAGTGTTCAAGAAGACTTTATAGTCTGCTCGACTCTGCCTCTCTACCCTGCTGACCTGAATGCAACAGCAGATCTAATGCCCATGGAAGACTTAATATAAGGCCTCTACAATGTTTGCTGCTAGAAAAATGGAGAACTCTCTCACCCACCAGAACAGTCAGCTTGGATATTTTGTGGTCCAGATTTCATCAGCGCTTGGTTTGGTGAAACAAGAGTTAGAAATGCAATTCTGCAGATAAATGGAAACTAAAATTATATAGTTGCAAAAGAAAATAAAAAATGTAAAAGCATGACATAATGATCTCCGATATAAGTACATGTAATGCGCATATACCAAAACAAAAGTGATCGTGGACATTTGATGGCTTATTATTATATATCAGAAGTCACTGCTGATGAAATGTTTAAATGCAGATATATTAGGATTATGAATTTGATTGAAGATATAAAACAAAATCAAACAAAACGTATGTGGAGCAGAAAATACTGAAGGTGCACAATATTGTTTCCTATTGCTATTGAACTAAACTGCATTCTCTACGACAGTCATCCCTTTAGAAGCTAAAAATAGTACATAAAATTAATTGAAATTTTCAGGAATTACAATCAAAATTCAAAATTTTGCTAAAGGAGATATCCAGACATATTCTTGATTCTGGTATCTTTGGTTTATTATTTTTTATGCGTTTATTTGTAGGTTCTTCTTTATTTAGCATTTACTTATAGGTTCCTCTTTCTTTAGCATTTACTTTGTTCCCGTCAGTTCTTCATGTACACCTATGTTATTATTTCTGTCGTACACAATTTGACAAAGTTGACAGTCAGTGCCGTTGTTGTTAAACTAAACTAAAATAACTGACCAGTTGAATTTTTGGAATGTTTTATTAATAATGGTCATTGTGCCATACACAATCAATTAACATTAAAAAAATAAAACTTTTGATGTACAAATATCAAGTCATAAAATGCTCTCATTAAATGGCACCTTTTGAATTTCCAAAACTTAACAAATCTGAACAATTTTATATACAAACAAATTTTATAAATAAATAAAATTGCAAGGTTGAATTCCATTGTCTTTTAAAAATTGTTATATTGCTCAATATCACTGAATACATAAGTTTATTGATTTAAATAGATGGGATGAATCAGAGCTAAAACTATAAATATAAATATGAGAAAACGAACGTAAGGCACGTTTAGAAAAATATTATTCTATCACTCTGTGATTTTTCACTGAATGTTGAAATTCTTAATCGTATTCCCTTTGCATGGCTGGTATTTAAAACAATTTTTAAATAAAATTTTGCACGAGAAAAAAAAAAGTTGCTTTTACCAACGATTGTATATATATATAAAATCCACCTAACAGAAGCAAAAACATTTTCCATAATTTAGCATACTTTTAGAATTTACCCATGATACATTGGTTTTAGGATTTAAATAATGTTTAGGAAGCTCATTAGGATTCCATTTTATTTCTATGCATTGAACACATATTTGTACCCAGAATATTCACCGTCATCGTAACAGTATCAATGTTTAAGAGAAAACATGCACCAACTAACTCCACATCATTCACTCTTCGATGACCGAAATTCTAGTTCAAATGTAACAAACTAATTTGAATATGTTTCTATAAATTACTTCTAAAATGAAGTTTCAGATAAGAATAGATTTCTGCCTATTCAAACTATGCCAATGAAAAAATTTCATCTAAACTTTTGACCAGTATATTGGTCACACCAACATAAACAAGTCATCAACTTCGAAATAACCAGAATTCTAATAAGGGCTGATTTTTAAAAAGGAAAAGGGACTTCTATTTACAAATCCATTTTAGTAATTATTTAAATTTAAAAAAATCAAAAAGAAGTCTGAACATCAACAGTTGATAATCATACTGTTGATATCTATACTAAGTTGCGGTGAGTATACTTTCTGATGAATAAGCACAATAATTTACCTTCAGCATTAAAATATTCTAAGAAGATCTAATATATAAAATGTGTTAAGTTTCCTTAGAATCTTAATCCCCAAAATGTTAAAATTTAATTTTGAAAAACAAAACCAGTTTTTCATTTCTTTTTTTTTAGTGATGAATTTTCATTCATTAACCGAAAGGAATTTCATCACAACATTTAAAAAGTTTACAAAACAACTGTTGATAGATGATGTTCGTGGATGATTTTAGAAATGAACCGGTCATACTTATATGGGATCAAACTTGAAAGGTTCATTAACTGATTAATTGAACCAGTAACTAATTAAACTATATCTATCTTTCCACGTGACTAGTTCCTTGCCAGAAACAAACGAAACAAACTTAAAATTCAGAGAGAAAATAATGTTCACGAATTCATGATGTGCAAATATATTTTCTGTCTAATATTTAGGACTAGAAAATAAAGTGAATATCAAAGGTTTATTGTAAGTTATTGTGAAAATCACTCACAGAAGAACACAAAGCTGACGCTTGAAGGGCTACCAGTTTTGGACTAAAAGTGGCCATCATCGTTTAAAGTCCAATTACTTGAACAACCAATGACTTCCTTCAGGAAATGCTGAATTTCGAAAGCTTCGTTAAAAAGGTGATAAGGTTTCAACTTAAAATGAATTGGAAATACTGCACAGAATATATATATATATATATATATATATATATATATATATATATATATATATATATATATATATATATATATATATATTATAGAACCAGGTAGACAACAAATCAAATCCTGCAATGAATAAACTAATCATTTCAAATTATCCACCATCTCATGCCCATTTGTTTCCTACTTGAAATGTAACATTGAAAGTAAAGTCAAAATTTATTACTGTGGCACAATGCATTCTGAAGCAAAACCAAGCATATTGTTTGCTTAGTTCATTTGGACTTCTTTCCGTTTTGTATTATTTGTATAAATGGACAATTTTTAGGAATACATCCGCATCAAAATACTCAGGATGGAAAACAGAACCAAGTGTCCTGAAAATTAATACTATGTAACTCAGATCGTGAATACATTACGTAAACAAACAACAACAAAAAAAAGGGAGACCAATACAGTAATTCCAAAATTAGCAGGTTCATCTAGAATTCGTTGTTCGTGTGTCTCTTCAACATAACAACAAGCAATTTCTAAAAATAGTTTTATCCGTAGATATTTAATGTAAAAACAAGAACTGCGTTAAACTACAAATACTATTGATCTTCTATACAACTCCCTGTCTTCCTTTTCTCACTAACTTTATAATGAAATACCAATTTAGGAATTGATGGAAAAAGGTTACGGTAACAAGCCAACACGTCTGATATTTTCTTAACTTACACACAGTAATTATGACAATACTCTTTTAAATGATGGAAATCTAATCCTAAAATTGTATATCAACAAATTATAATAAATACTACGTTTCGTAGTAGGTATGAAATCTAAATATATGTAATAATTTTTTTTATCTTTTATAATCATTCACACCAACAAACTCAGAAAAGCCTTGCATAGAAAAATAATGGATAAGAATAAACTGATACTGCAGGTAAATTCATCTGCATAATTTAAAATTTATGTAAGTACCTACATGAGTTGATGATAATTTCCCATCGAAGAATTATACACAAACAAACTATTGTTACACCTAATTAGTGAAACACAAACATCAAAGGCAAATTATGAAAAGTTAGGTTGTTTACGTAAATAAACAAAAACATTAAACAATAAGATCAATAAGCAGTAGTAGACAAAACGTTGCAACCCTGGTTATTCAAATAAAAATATACTAAACATTCAGTATGCAGATGTGATACAAGTTGTTGGAAGAAGAAGTAAATGAGAAAACACAAAATAAGGAGTAAAAGGACACTCTGTATAAAATACTTTATAGATTCAAACATATTTTTGCATAGAGAAATCAAAATATGAAAACAACTAGAGATTCAAAAGGCTGACAGCTTTTGACAAATGGTAATATGGAATTTACATCAATCCTTTTTCAGTAAGACAACCAAAACCCCCGCGATTTGGATTTCGAACTAATTTTGACAACAAAACTAAATTTAAAACCATTTCAAAACTTTTTTATTTGTTGAAATGGATGAATGAATATCTGAAAAAGAAAGAGAATACTGTTATTAAATCATTGTCATTCCATATCAAGTACAATGAGAAATTGCCAATTAGAAAGAAACAGCCAATATACAATGACATTAAAATATGAACAAAATATTACCATTCAGAAGATGACAAAATGTATGCAATAGATTTGCTAAAGATTTCATGCCACATCAAAGGTTACTAACACATTTTTCTTTAACATAATAGACATGTTTGCACTAAAATTACTTCACTGATATGTTAATGTTTGAAACGAAACACCATTTCCCACTTTTTGAAATTATTTCCACAGAAAGTAAGGACTACGTAGATTTCTCTTTGAGATTAAGACCATCCTACTTGTTTAATTCTAAAATATGACAACTGCATTAGTATGATCATACAAAATATCATTAAAAGACTTTCCTGTCAGTTGATATTATTTGTTCTCTGTATTTATTAAAATTATGTTTTCTTTAATTTCTTTGTTTTGCTTTGCAAACCTGGAGATTTTGTTCCTAGTGTAGTAGACAAATATATGGAACCTCCTGCAAATGCAGGAGATATAACAGGTTTGGTCAGAACAGAAAGTTTCCAAAACATAAAAGGGAAAAAAATTCAGTTTATGGCACATGCTCAGTATGATGGTAGATGTATAGCTGTATCCATACGTGTATGTTGATTGCATTCACCACCTAATACTACAAACAGATAATGAAATAAATGAAAGGCGTATATTTAAAAAATAATGGTTAGGGCGGTTATATATATATATATATATATATATATATATATATATATATATATATATATATATAATGCTTATCATTTCGATATTGAAGTTAAAGAGTTGCACACCCTTTCTTTTGTGCTTGCTTTTATTTTGTAAGTTCTTACATTCATATTCCATCTGTTATTGGCATCCCAATAAGCCTTTGAATAAAATTGCAACAAAAATACTCGACAGAGATAAATGAAACTTAGCTAGGCTATTTGTGTATTTATTTTGATATCATGATTAGATTTTCAGGACTAGACATCTCAATTTAAATTTTTTATACATTTTTTAAAGTTATGGTTTTGATATGGTTTAATACAGTGTTTCATGGAACAGCAGCGAAGGTATGTTATTTAGTGTTGAGGTAATTGAAATAGTGTCTTGCCCAAGGACACATCATAATAAACTCGGACTCGTTGAACTTTAATCTGTTGACAAATTCCCTCTTGACATGACTTGCAAACAATATCTAAGGCACACACATGAAATTTCATTTTGTTTGTATTTCCATGTACATAAATTGATTACAGTTCATGCTATTACAGCAATTGTTTATTTTGTAAACATATTTTCAAAAGTTTTTGACAAACTCTATTATTAACATGATTAGCTCACACCGGTTAAGAAAAATCAGATTTAATAAACTTTTTATTCACTTGTAGATAAACTTGATAGATTTTATATACGGATTTTAATTTTTTAAACATTTCTGGGTCTTTAAACATATGAAATATGGTTGGATATGGTAGGAGTGTTTGTTAACACGTTTATATGAAATGAGTGCATTTTCACACCATTATAAATATTTCTAGTGTTTATCAATTTTTGAACGTTTTGCATAGATTTGGTCTGCAGTGATTGTCTATATATTTTACTAGTGCAAATGTAGTCGCTAAGTAACATTTCTAGACATGAAACACTACTATAGTATTGTTTGAGAACAGACAACATCTACACTTTCTGAATTAGAAATCAAATAATCCTCTTATCTCAAAGTAAACTAAGTAATTGTAATGTTTCAGGAATGCCATGAACCATAACCTTACTGTAAAAACAATTACCACCAGGCGACCAGCAACAAGTAAGTAGATAAAAAATAGGTGTGCATTCCATCAAACATAATCTTGGTAAATATTTGCAAAAATTTTTAATTGGGGTGGGATTATGGTGAAGTAATGGCCTTTCACTGAAATATGTACTCGGAATGTTCTATTTGTTTTTTAATGTTTGTAATTCTCGTCATTATCCAAGAATTTGATTTTGGATATTGGGAGTAAAATTTTCAGTTTTTACCCATTTATCACTTCAATTCTTTGCTAACTGATGTAGTATTATTACACCAAACAGTAACAAACTTGATAGCTATACTAAAACTATTAAACTGGCGTTTCATGTCAACTTTATTTCATCATCGAAGGAAACTCAAATTAATGTAAATTATACCCTATTGTGTTTACCTCCCCTCATTATTGTTTGCGCTGATTGTAGTTATCTCCCTTAGAAATTTTTCCCACTGATGTAGAAGATGGCTTCAAATGGAAATCGCGATGACTTCTTAGATAACATTTCAAATGTTAATATAAATGCTCTAGTTACATAATAGCAAAAAAGAAATCGGAACAAATACTATGCAGATTATTTAGAGCTGTTCGAGTACAACAGAAAAATGGACCATTAACATCAGTATATCGTGGAGTTATGTCCTTGAGATCTTGTGTTAACTGGTATTAAATCAGTCCCACGTGAATTAAGAATTCTGAATGATATTATATTTGTTCTGGTTTTGTTTTAGAATAAAAACCTCAACTTCTAAACTCGAGAAGCATAAAAATATACACAGACACCTGTGTGTAGATGTTATTTACATCAGCGTACAGTGGTGCTAAATTAGGGTACAATGGTGCTAAAATCATGGAAGTTGAAACTAACGTTTTTAATTTTCATGTCTCTAGCTGAGAATTTACAGAATAAAAAAAAACAACGGTTTCACAGAACACTGGACATCTTTAGGTGGCCCGTACTTGAATTCTTGCTGAAATGATCAGATCACTGTTTGTACACACCCACTAAATTTAATTTTGGAGAAACACATCACATTTAGAATATTCCACCATCTTCTTCCAGTACACTCCCACTTTAGAGTCACGTAAGTCCTCAACCTGAGGAAAACATTCGCGAACGATTGTCTTAATGTTAGGTCAACAAGAGCTGGCTTGTTCAAAGATGCCAGCTGGACTATATTGCGTATCACAGTATTAGACTTCTAGGAAAGAAAAAGAAAACTCAGCATGGAGGAAACTATCGCTGTCCTCAGTCATACAATTATAACAATATTTCATTATCTGCCAATTCAAATACTTCCATCATTGCTACAGCAGTACATGTTTTATTATTCGTCAATACAAATACTTCCATCATTGCTACAGCAGTACGTGTTTCATTATTTGTCAATACAAATACTTCCAACATTGCTACAGCAATATATGCCTCATTGTCTGCCAATACAAAAACTCCAAAACCAAATTCAAAGTAAGTCTAGCGAAGATTCATTCACTAACCTTTTATCTTTCTTTAGGTGGGGGTGGGTGGATTTCAAGAGTTTTGCACAGGGTTTACAGGTTGAAGACATGTTATTGTCCTGATTCTCCAAACAGAGAATCCTTGTTGTGAAGAAAAAAAAAAAAAAAAAAAAGAAATGTGTATACGGACCAGATGATTTACAGAACATTCAGTCTTTTAATGTTGATATGTAAATGATGACGGTTGGTTTGGGTTTGAGAGACTGCACAGCTAGGCCTTTTACGGAAGTGCATCTCATAGAAGATTGCTAGCTCTGTTTGGTAATGTCTCATCTTAAGAGGTAAATAACATAAATACATGCTAATAACTATGATCGCACGCGGGCGGACACACACACACACACACACACACACACACACACACAAAACATTTGTAAAGGGAATATTTTTAAGTCCACACTGAGTAAAAAACTGACGCCCGACATCTGTGAACATTTGTGTGTGTATTTAAAGGACAGGCACAGTTTGTGTGCTTGATGCTGTTTCAGGTGTGCTTCCCAAGTACATGAAAGCGTTTTCCTAATGAATCGAAAATGACATCCAAGTACACTTGCAAGGGCATGTGAACTTTCTTCACATCTTGAGACTGCTACAGAACTTTGCCCTGTGCCTTCGCGTTTCGTAGTGATGAAATCCTCCAGTGCTGAACCATACGTGCAATTAGAAAGTGTTGACGCCTTTGTCTTGTTGCTACACAGTGATTCTGAAGATCACCAGAGGACAACTGCTTGAAGGTTATCGCTAACCAAGTATGAATGTTTAATTTAATTGTAACTTGGACCACTGAGAAGTTATTATGAGTCAAGCATTTATTTGTCTTTATTTGTATGAATAATGGGAAGAGTTAAGGAATGGATATACATTAAAATAATTGCATGCAAGTCTTGATGCTTCAACAACAATGATAGACATAAAATCATCATTTTCATAAAACCCTACTATACATTTCACCGTAGTAAAAACTAATACTGCAGTGTGCTCACCAACGTCGTTTATTCCTTCTGTGCATGCTGGCTCTAACTCACTACACTGCAAATATAGCATGATCAAAGAACTTTGTTCAAATATTTTAACATTAAAATCATTATCCATAAAATTATTACGATGTAATATGCGCCATGTAAGCTTCTAAATATACAAAAAAATTAATAAATGCAGAGATCTTAATCAAATAATCTCCCTTTATTTCATTCCATCGTATTCAGGCTTTCCTATTCTGTCGTGATTCACAACACCTAATTAAAATAAATCTCAATTCGTCCTACAAATAGTTAATATTTTTCTCAATCGTATTACTTTGTCATGTATAAAACTAATATTCATTAAGTAGATATCTCAATCTTAATAGAAAGAATTCTTAGGTGTCGTCCACATATGACGTCACGCAATTTTTACCATTTTTTTTTTACCCCCCTCCCCCGTCGTCACACTTCGTCACAAAAATCCAGACCCCCTCTATGTGACGTCACAAATCCCTTACCCCCTTCCCCTTTTTCCCCCATTTTTTTGTAATACTGTAAAGTAAATGTACTGTAAATCAGTTAACTATGTAGACAAAACAACAATCTTTTATGTAAAATAGTGTTTAATTAATCAGACGTTTACAAGGACTGCTTGTCTAGTTAAAAGTTTATAAAATTATTTAAACAAATTTAATTAATTTTAAACAAAAAACAAAATGAAGTGTAAATTAAACACATCAATCACTTAAATTCTTACTAACATTAAAGTTTCAACAAACCCACAAAAATTCTAAGGGTTTAAAATCAGAAGTATTTGTAAATGAATTACTTCTCTTCATGGTTATCATTATCCCAAGGCAAAGTAAGATGCTCCTCCACTGAACGAACAAGAAATCCATTTGTTTCAAGATTAACATCGTTTATTGGAAGGGATATTCCCTCCAAATCAATCTCCTCGTCAATCCAGTCCACACTTTCACCATTCTCCGCATTTGCTAGTATAACTATCATTTCGCGTTGCCTTCTAGCAGCAATTCTCATTGGTCTGATGCGCTTCCATGGAACTGCTATTTGTTTGTGAAGGACTGAGTGACTGCGCAGCATGACCAGAGAGCTGAAGTACATGTGGCATATCTTGCAATATCTTGCATATCTTTCTCTCATTCAGCACAGACTGAAGTGAAGGACAATAAAGATCGTAGGGAATTGTCCGAAATGTGTTTGCTGACCGAGGTAGAATGTTTTCCGTTTTGAGACTTTGAGTTGCAGAAAGAATGGAAATTTGTGGACGGCTCCATCTGTTGCTCGTTCTGGAACTTTAAGTCCTTCACATGTTTGAACAAGGGGTAAAGGAGGAGGAAGAAATCTGTCTTTTATCGCGCTGAAGTATGAGCTTCGTGCTTTCAAACAGCACATGTTGTCATCATACTTCACAATCTGAAGCAAGTATTGGCTTGAGCGGACATGGGTGTCACACCGGTTTTGATCTCTACACAATATATCCTGTTCCATGAGCTCTGAATTTAATGGATCCATATACTCAGCAATGGTTGAGTAATTGTCTATAGTCAACTGTGACCATATTTCGGCCAACGTTTTTCCGGCAAATTCAAAGTTTTTCTTCTCAAGCTCAATGTCTTACCTCGTTCGTCTAAATGGCTGCCATAGTTGTCATGAGGTAATATTAATCCACTCAATTCCCTGCTCAGTGGCACCATCTTCTCTCCATTCTGTTTGAAGCACTTCGTCCCAGAGCATTTGTTGCAACGAAGACAGAATCAAGATTATGTTTCAAGAAATGGCGGATGGCAACCTTAATGACCTATTGATACCGTGGGTTTTCATCCGGTCCAAGCATGGAAGAGAGTTCTTCCAAATGTTTTGTTGTAGCTGTGCAAACCTGGCCATCAATATATTTAGTGTGATAATAATTCTGTGCTCTCATTAACTTTACTGGGACAGTGGTTACGTGGCACTTACATTCTGACGATGAACTACGCTTAGGAAGTAGACGAAGGAATAATCCACTTCGACTTACATTGAAGTCATCTTTTTTTAAAATGCTCTTTTAATTGATCTAAAGTTTTGATACTTTTGTAGACTTCGAACTGTCTTTTGTCATGAGACGCTCAACCATGCATTGCGATATCCAGTATAGTTTGCAAAAGCAGTGGTTGTTCCTCTTCCAGTTTTGGTTGACCATATCTGGCCCTGATATTCAGTTTTGTGCGCAGTTCAGGATTATCTTCCAGTAAATCATTCAGTTTTGATTTTTTTAATCCCTTGCTTTCTGGAATCTTCTTTGATCATAAGTCTTCTTTATTTCTTTTCCAACTCAGTTTTTCTTTTTTGTTTATCTTTTAACTCTAAGTTCTGCTCGTTTGAAAGTAGTCCTTGTTTCTGCCGATTATACAAACAAACGAGGTCAGAATTTATGACATCAATTTGGAACTTCAATTGTATTTGAATAGTAGCATTTCTCGGAGTAGCCAAATGGCTTGTAGAAGGCAATATTTCAGAAGTAATGATATTCAAGACATCAGTCGGTGCTTCATTGGACTCTAACTTATCCTGAGTAGAAACTTATTTTGAAACTGATGGTGCTTGTTTTGTCCAAAAGTTAAGAAGTGATCCTTTTCTCGTAACGGAGATCACCTTGAGCTCTTACAACATATAGCAAACTTTTTCAGCCAAATCTGCGCCATTCTTGATACTGTTTACTTTATAATAAGTTCATCATGGCACATCTTTTTGGTTTTTGTAGGATATTCTAGCACATAAGCGTTAAATAAAGACTGATATCATTTATTTTTATCCATTGCTATGTGCTGCCGAAAAGTCATGAAAATTAAAACTAAAGTAACACTGAACACTTTACGTTGAATGGTTTCAATAGCGTAAATGTTACTAGTATCGCACTCTGGTTCAGTCCTCAAAGCTCTTCTCTCACCTCATCCTATCTCTTTTAGACTGCTTTTTTAATGTCATCAAGCTTCAAAGACTCTTTGTACTAGTAGGACCGTTTATAATCTAGCACTTCAGTGGTATCAACAAAACGTTTTCAATAAAAAGAAAAAAAAAAAGCTAACATTTGATATGTTTATTCCCTTTAATGTGCGGCGTCCCAGAGCGATACAGGGCCCATCCTTGGCGCTACTCAACTAATAACATTTGTGGGTTTTTTTCCACATAAAAACTATTAAAAGATTAAAGGTTCACTGCGGACCGAACACCGTCATCAACTTACTAAACTCGCGTGTCTTTGATTTAGTCGACTGTTGTCAGGATGGTGATAACTTGTTAGCCTATCATTTTACTTTTCTAAAATCTAAGTTTAATCACCAGTACGCCTGCACTTGATTTAATCTAAAGTTTGTTTTTAAAGTGTGTGTTACATTATATTAAAAAAGAATTACATAATTAAAAAACAACAGTTTAAACCAGTTAAAGGTTATAACAATTACCCAATATTTCATCTGTGATAACAGTATAAGTCGTCCACGAGAGTTGTTTTCTATTGCGGATAATAATGGACTGAGGATGCAGGTCACAAAATCTTTTTTTGTTCTGACATTATTTTTGAAAGAAGCGTTCCACAATCATATTTATTGTGACGTCACATTTCTTCAAACCCCCTCGTCAAACTTAGTCACAAAATTTTGACAACCCGACTGCGTGTCGTCACATATGAACGACCCCTTATATATATATATATATATATATATATATATATATATATATATATATATATATATATATATATATATATATACAGTAATCCCCCTCTTGAACGGCCCCCCCCCGACCAGCGGCCACCCGCTCCTTAAGGCCAGAATCCGTCGGCACCGACGAGTTTGTGTTCAAAGGTACCCCTCACGAAAGGCCACCCCGCTAACGCGACCAGCGGCCAGCATATTAGTGCAAAAATATCAAATTTACCCCTCACAACTGGCCGCATTTCATTTTGTAATATGTATCCAGAACCAGTATTTTATTCATAACGTGTGTTAAATAATCCGATTTCTGTTTCCCGATGTCAGGTTTTCGTTACTGACACAAGTGTTGACTAAAGTATATGTACCACCAAGGTTAATATTACATCATTTACTCCTCACGAGAAGCCACATTTATCCCATAATGCCGAGTAAGACTCAAATTTTATTCCATACAAAAAGGTACGTACACGTAATCCGATTAGCCTTACTGCTGTGTTATCATGAGATGTCCGATTTAGTCAGTCTGATAATTGTTAAGATTACAATTATTAAACAGTGGTAACAGCTGAGAAGTGGCGGTATTGATGTACAATCCGTAAGTCAGCGGGAAAATGGTTTGATAGCCTTTATGGCTTACCTTTGTAAGATGTTGAGCTTGTTCACTTTCATAATTAGTGGCTATTACTACTGACAATAATTGCCAAGATTACAAATCCTAACGGCCGCGAGGTGCTGTTGTTCACGTTAAATCTGCGTACATATCGAAGCCGTTTTGGCTTCTCTCTCTTAGTGTAAAGAAATGTAAAAACAATAGGGTACCAGACTGCGACTAATGAATCACGTGACAAGATTGCTGCCTTTAAAAACACATCGCATTTTGTTTAAATGCAGAAAAATTGTTTTATCAGTCTTGTAGTTGTCAACATTGATGATTACAACAGGACGTAATTGTCAAGATCATAACAGGGTCAGCATAGGCTAAAAATAGATTTTGTGCAGACACAGGCACACACACAGAAATTAACCTTGAACAAAACAGGATACCAGACAAAGACCGAAAAATCACGTGAAAACACATTTATCGCTTCCTTTACGAAGAAGGCATTTCGTCCGCTCTACAAAAGTTTCGTCTGCATAATTAAATCGCATACAGTTAGCAACATCCGAATAAATCATTACCAAACATTAACATGTCATCACGTAAACGGAGACGATTATTTTAGAAAAAAAGTTGGTTATTTTACTCTACGACATCGGGTGCGGTGGGGAGGGGGTTCTTGCCGAACAATTTTACGTAGAAAAGACTTGAATAAAACAATTTTATGTTGAAAAGACTCGAATAAACAACATCGTAACCGACAAGGAGGTTATTCAGCAGCAATGGGAGAATGGAGCAAATGGAAAGAGACTTATGTATGTACCAAGATTTAAATGACGTTTTTGAATGGTTTTGCAATGTGCATGACAACAACACACGCTCGCATAACACGCTTACGCCAAAAATAAGAAGTATTAATGCATATTCAGTTGAAATAAGTCTAATACTATATGAAGAAGAACCTTTTATTAATTAATGTTACTTTTAAACGAAGATATTAAATGATATTAAATGCTTTGAAGAATGTAGCTTTCTTACTACGTACATTACATATACTTCTAAAAGAATTAGTCCCCCTCTGGAAAGGCCACCCGTCTTATAAGGCCACTTTCCCGGTGCAGAAGGGGTGGCCGTATAAGAGGGGGACTACTGTATATATATATATATATATATATATATATATATATATATATATATATATATATATATATAGTTTGAGTAGATATAAGGAAATATGAAATATTTCACGAGTGAAGTGTTTTAGTAAGATTGACGGCGGCATAACTATACTAATAAAAATAATTTCCGAAATTCTTACAATAATTTTAGAACAATGATTTTACACAAAATGTTTGGGTAGGTGCAATATGCAATTATTACAGATCGGTCCAAGAGACTTCACAGCGTAATATCATTAAACCATACATTTTAATAATTACGAGTTTACTTAGAAGAATTTTGGTTCAATTTTTGTTTATTTCTGCTTTCATACGTGATTTTTGTGTTGGCAAGCTTTCAGTCTACTTTGGTAACAGACTCTACATTCGAATTTTGATTATGATTTAATTTCGGCTTGCAATTGACACAATTTAATGGATGATTTCTCCTTCTTACTGACCCGAGTCTGATGACAGTTAAAATCGTTACTGAAACAATTTTGTATAAGAAAGTAATTGACAGCTTTTCTTTAAAAAGTATCATCTGTCTCTGATTGTAACAGGTATAACAAAAACAAATATCGAACAGCAACAGGTTATGTAAGATCAGTTACTGACAATTTGAACTATTCAGGTGGAAAACTGATTATAAACAATTGATACTTAAAATCTACTTTTTATTGTTTGACAGAGAGAGAGGAAAGAGACGATAAAATTAAATAGGCCTTGATAGGGAAATACCAGTCGAAATAACATACACAAGAGCTGATATACATCTTAAATATATAAAGAATGTAGTTCCAAAGTGATATCGTCACTATGACGATAAAAGTGATATCGTCACCGGCATACTCATTTATCTCCCACTGATAACTTTCAGTATTTCATTATGATATTTACAGATATACATTAAAACCTTCGTATCTTCAATAAACTATCTTATTTGATTTGTAAGTTGTGAAGTGTAAGAAACCTGGTAAGCCATACATGGTATTTTATAAAGCAATATATCATTTAGACTGTAGAAGAAATCTTAATAAATTTAAACGAAACCCAGTAGAATATTGCAAATATTCTGTAATGTATACTGGGCTAGCTCAAGTGATAAAGTATTAATATATGCTTTAAAAGCGTGTAAATGGTGTGTGCGTGTGTGTGTCTGTGTGATACCAAAATTGGGATAAAAAAAACAACACAAACGCGGATAATTCTGTGCAATAGTTTCTCATTTAATACATGCTTCTTCAGGCACAAAATGTTCTGAAAGAAACGGATGACGTCTTTATATTTTAAAATAACAATTACGTCATAAATGATATACATCATCATAACAATTGTATAGATAGATAGATAGATAGGTAGATAGATAGATAGAATATATGTATAGTATGTACGCTGTATCAATGATATACCACGAGATGTATAAATGTTTCATTAAAAGGAAACGAAGCTTGCTGAGTTTCCTTTAAATGAAAAATTTATACAACGAGTAGTATATCATTGATACAGCGTACATACTGTACATATATTTTATTTATATCACATACAAATACATATATTTGCCCTTTGAACGGAGTTCAGATTTACGACAGGCAGCTGTGTATTGACCGAGTGAATGAGCTCCTCACATCCCCGAGTGTGTCCGCTACAAAATGTAGTTCTATGCCTTTTGTGGCTATTCACAATTACCTTGCATATTGATAAGTTGATCGTTTTCTTTTTTAGTTTCTATTTTTCTTCACACTGATTAAATGAATATAATACATACTTATCATATAAACATGAAAGATGGTTTTAATGATAAAAGTAGAGCACTACAAAAACACATAGTTAGCTACACCATTCACATGAACGCTGCCATTCACGTACCGGCGCATGGAAATTAATGTGGATGATAAACTAAGCGAAATGACGAATCAAAAAGAGGTAATTAAAATATTTTAATATATTTACAGTTGATCAAAGTCATTATTCTGCTCTAGTACCACCAACAATAAACTCTCTCTCTTTCCTTCTCTCTCTCTTTCACTGGTCGGTTTGACTTTAAATCTCTCTCTCTCTCTCTCTCTCTCTTGGACAAAAGTCTATTTTTTTATTCTAGGCTTGAAACAATAAATAAAATTGTCAGTCACTACGTCAATTACAGGAAGGGGCAGAAGTTTTTGCTAAATCAGCAACAATTGACAAAGAGGCAGCTGATACCATGAGAGAGTGTGTACAAGAGGACCTTCTCAATATGCTGTGATTTATTATTGTGTCTGTAATATATAAACGTCTAAAATACAATGTATACCATAAGTTTGTCAAGAAATGCAAATAAAGTGTTGGGTTGTTTGAAAATTGTAGAGATTGGTTCCATACCTTAATCTTTATTTACTTACCAATGTCCAGCATTATGCTCACATTTCATTAATTCTGATTAAAATCTCGGTGAAACCAATAAAACATCCATTTATCTGTTTGTTTTATGTTTATTCGCTATAATTAGACGATGTTGGATGAATTTTGAAAAGTATAGATAACAATGTTTCTATTAATTCATATGCATGAGCAGACCCGCACGTTTAATGGTAAACATACTACAATGCTGTGATGTAGTGCTTTCCAGTCCCTGGCTGTGTATTATGTTCCCGTGCTTTCAATCATTGTCTGAAGTGCTGTTGTGGCATGTATTCATCTAATACATTCCCTCATAAAAGAATCATGGCCTCCTGTCTTTAGTTGCAGTCAATTTTGTTCCTCCACTGCCTGCAGAAGAAGGGTATCTCGATTTGGTCCCATCATTTTGCAGGTGCATCTGTCTGGTAAAATTATTTAGCGCAAAAAGTACTGAACATAAAAAAAAGTTAGCTTGCATATTTGTGTACATACATAGCTGACCTAGTCAGATTATCAGACCATTACCGCAAGTTTACAAACTGTGAACTTATTTTACTTTTGTCAAAAACCATGTTTTTTGTTTAAAAAAGCAAACACACCTCTAGGTAGACTACTGAAATTTAATATTTTTATGCATAGATTACGTCACTCAATTTTCAGACCTTTACAGCATTGTGCTATATTATATTCTAAAAACAATTTTTAACTGAGACATGTTGGTTATCTAAAATTTTTCTGGAACTTATCAGCAAAACCCATTTGATGTAGACACATAGTACGCTGTAGATATGCTTATGCAGAAGGCCTCATTAAATTTTTATTCCTGAATAGAAAGAATTACAAATTTTCCAAGTTTGTTTACCTTTATGAAGCTAGTGTTATGTATATTTAATTTGCATGGTTTGTTAGGGTTGTCCAATTCATTATATGCTATGGATAATTGTATTTTGTACTTGACCTTGTACTTGGCCTTGTCCAAAATAAAGTTCACTGTGTTCCTGTAAACAAATAATACATAGTTAATATATCCCTATGAGTGTGGGTTAAATATTAGGATGATTATCATTAGAAGTAAACATATTTATTAGGGTCTGGATCATGACTATTGGAATTCCCCCCATAAAAATACCTAGCCTTCATGATGTTTACCACATTCTGCATTATAATTTTAGGAACAGATTGTTCTAGACTGGAAGATTCCAATAAGTTACAATATTTCCAGAAAAAGCTAATTGTGATTTTGGTCAAATAGAGGGTTTTATGATCTTGTTAACAACTTTCAAAAATATGCTCCATTGCCAAATGAACAGAGACTTTTATTTTGCAAACTGAATCAAGCTATTTATACAAAACCATTGCTTCATTTATCTCTACTTAATTTGTATGCCCTGCCATGAATTTGGATGGAGTATATTCCATTTTAATGTACAACTAACTTAAGTTTTCTCAACTAATAAAGAAAACTATTATTTTCCGCAAGCGTGATTTGAACCTGCCTTGTCCCAATCAGAAGTATCACACAGTAACTAATTAGCCCACCGAGAATACTTAACAAGTAAGAGAAAAAGCTCATACTTGAATTTAACAGGCTGGTGGAAAAACAATCGAGCGCATCAATCAAGCGCATGATTCTCATATCCATCGATGCACTCGATTGTCATATCCATCTTTCTGTATGCTTGTGAAACATGGATGCTCACATCAGATCTACAACGAAGGATTCAAACCTTCAAAATGAGATGCTACCACAAGATCTTGGGCATCTCATACATTGACCATGTAACCAACGGAGAAGTCCACAACAATATCCAACAAGCCATAAGATCCTATGAAAACCTCTTGACCACTGTAAAAAAAGTGCAAACTGAAGTGGTACGGTCATGTCTCAAGATCAACTGGACTGGCAAAAAAAATCTTGCAAGGCACAGTGCGAGGGTGCAGAAGAAGAGGCAGACAGAAAGAGAGGTGGGAAGACAACATTAAGGAGTGGACAGGCATGGGATTTGGAGATTCCCAGAGGGCAGTAGAGAACAGGGAAAGATGGAGAGAATTGGTTGTAAAGTCAACTGTGGTGACCCAATGACCTCTCAGGTTAAGGGATTGATGATGATGATGATGGAAAAGCAATGTGCGCTCACCACTCCTTTATTAAGTCGATGTAAAAACTATGATATTTTGAGTTACCATTCCATGGCTTTTTATGTAGATATCCATACGATATTTATTTTGAGTGTCACCATGTTAACAATCTGATTGAAATTGGATCTCCACTGTCTTAAATGAAGATCTAACAATGACCACTTATTGGTCATGTTATGGTGAAATTTGAATTAGCTAATGGAAATGCAGTTTTCAAAAATCTGAACGTGAATAAAATCATTTGGCACATGTTGATGCTCTTTGAAAATTCTGTTCATTCTTCCAAATGTTAAAAGACCCCATCTGATTGGCCAATAAAATTAGCAATTATGTTAATATCACAGGTCACATGACCCCTAATCAGTCGCTATCAGATCTTCATGTACGACAGTAGAGATCTGATTTAATCACATTGCCACTGTTGGAGAAGTATCCTGCATTATGTTTATGAACTTCACTATGCACATGATAAATTTAAGTCACAGTGGCCTGATTCTAAATGACAGTGCAGCACAGACTTATATGCATCTTCCATTCACTTACATTACGTGATGCATGAGGAATTCATTGAATCATAAATTTACCATAAACAGCAAATTTGAAATTAAGGTTGCAGTGTCACATATTAATGAAGCCAGGACCTATCTCACAATCATTTACTACTGCAGTAATATTAAAATTGTACAGAAATCACCTTTCTTCTTGAATGATAAATGAAAACATATATGAAAGCCAGAGAAGCACAGTAAGATATTCAAGTTACTGTGGCCTATTTTTGAAATGATGTTCTAAAAATGCATTTCCAGACAGTTACACAATTTTAACATACCATTCTCTGTGCAAAATACTAAGAAAAAAATGACCAGAATAAACAAAGTGTAAGATATAGGTGGCTGCAACATATATTATAGCTTATTATTGTTGTAATAAACGAAATGCATCCCTGATAATGTTTCAGAACTCAATTATGTGAAGTTCAGGAAAACAGAGAATTGAAAACAGAAGCATCCACAGTGATGGATAAAATATGAGTCACAGTTACCTCCATATGCAACAATGGTGCAATAATGACAACCATGCACATACCATCAAGTTTCAAGGGTAGGATGATAAATACAACTGAATTCAAATATTAATCCAGCAGTAAAGCATAATTTATATGTCTATGGGGTAAACATACTGCAGTCATAGCAATGCAATCTCAGCCATGTTTTATGATCCTACTGACATATACTTTACATTGCAAAAGGCGACCGAAGTCAGTGGGTGTGAAACACAAGTCATTTCAGAATAGTTTTGGGTTAAAGCCATTCCTTGAATAAATGTTTCACATATGACCCGCAGTGTGATATAAAACAAAAGTACAGATAAATACAAGGTACAACAAGATTCCCTTGAAGGGACTGATGCTGAATAGGATTCCAGAAAATCCAAGATCAGACTGTTTCTAATGTTCTTTAATTCTCTTTAACTGCCGAGTATTCAAACCGTCTGATATTCATGAGAAACTCCAACAGGTCAAATTTGGTAACAAAAATATTACATTACATTTCTATGTTAACATGTTCACATGATACCTGTGAGTGCAAGATAAAAGTCTTTGTTGTGGTGTTTGACCTTGAACCTAAAAATCACTTAACTGGTCTCAGGCAATGTCAAGATACCATGTTTGCTCAAATATATAATTAAAATTCTTTTTCATGAAAAAAAAAAGTTATTTCAGATTCATCATTCAAGGTATTTATCTGATATGTCTACAGAGTGGATTTGATAACATTCCATTCAAACTTGTTTGTATTATGTTCATGTGCCAGTACAGCTAGTACCGAAGTCAAGAAATTTGAGTGCTGACTATAAACCTTGAATGCACCTTAATACAAAGTCATAATTCACTTGCATAGATACAAGTTACTGTGTTCATAAGCCTAATGTAGTAAAAAAAATGCAGGTAGTTCCCTTTGTCTTGATTCCAAGATCAGTTATGTCTGGTTTTCAAAACACCTTCATAGAAGTACAGTTATGTTGGTGGTCAGATGAGATCTGTACCATTTTCATTCAGGAACAACTGAATATTGCTTGTGTTTCACTGGAAGCTCCATGCCAATAGCATCATGCAAAGAAGAGTAGTGATAACAAGATTTTGTGTGTTTTGGATTTTTAACATAGCTTTAACAATTTTAGTCATATCGCTATGATGTCTGCAATGTTGCAGTTTATGGTGATGTCTAGCATTTGGGCACCATGATGAAGACTTGTAGCATCATGTCCCACCAAGTCAAATTATTCTGACACCAGGCCAACCAGTCCTAACACTAACCTCTTAATGCTGAATGCCAAGCGAGGCAGCTGCTAGACTTTATCAGTCTTTGATACGACTTGTCAAGGTTCAAACCTGCAACCTTGATAACAAGATTCCCAAGACGGCCACTATGATGCCATGTCTGAGGTCTGCTGAGCACTATTTTCATTCAGAACCAGCTACATATTGCTGTAAGCGAAACCCCATGTTCATAAGATCATCCATTCAGGAGAAGTTGGCATGGAAAGAATTTCAGGATGACCGTCAATGGAGCCATTCTAAAGGTAAGATCTGCATCATTTTAATATAACAATATACATGCTCCATTAAACAGTTATTAAATTTTAAATATTGGCATGGCAATCTGATTAGAAGAAGCAGTGATGATAAGATTGGATGTCAGATTGACACAATTTTCATTTAAAACCAAAAGGTCATTATAAAAGTCTTCTTGGCAAAATATCAAGAATTTCATATTGGACATCAGATCAACACCATTCTCATTTATGACCAACTAGACTATATTAGAATCCAATATTGATATGACCAACCACTCAAGATGAACAGCTATAAACAGATTTTCAAGATGGCCTCCACTGAAGCCTTACTGGATGTAGGATAAACAATTTTCATTTAAAACAAATTAGACATCATAAAATTCTTTTCAGGAAAAACTCCATGTACGAATTACTATCTGTTTGGAGGAATAGGAATAACAAGATTTTTAAGACTGCCAATGTTGTGGTTATACTGGATTTTCAGGCAGCTCCACTTTCATTTAGGACCAAGCAGTCGATGGGATGAACGTAAAATTTCATAGCCATCCTTTAGATAGTTCAAGAGGTGTAGTGATAACAACTTGTTCTAACAGATAACAACAACAGGAGTGATAACAACTTGTTCTAACAGATAACAACAACAGGAGTGATAACAACTTGTTCTAACAGATAACAACAACAGGAGTGATAACAACTTGTTCTAACAGATGGAAGAATGACAGCTGAGAGACTACAAGCCATCCCATATGCTCTTTTGGGTTATGACAAATACAGTTTTTAAAAAAGACTTGAAACAATCAAAAATAAGAGTTAAACTGCTGTGACTGTGAGGTGATGCAAGGTTTCACTATGGCTGTCAGTGTGGGTGATGCAAGATTTCACTATGGCTTCAACAGTTACTGACCATAAATATCAATATCACTTTGAATAAAATATTGTATAAAATTCAGGTTACACGTAACACCAACCACATTCTAACAAATATTTTATTACCATAATATTTTATTAACATAATATTTTATTACCAGAATATTTTCACAAAACACACATATACACAGATGGTTACCAAGGAAATGGCCTATTTAACATCATGGATACAATAACCACGTGCACTAAGATTGCTTTGCTCTCCAAATAAATCAACAGTTTCTTATTGGCTAATTTATTAAATCTGCAAAAATGAAGATCAAGTAAAAAAATTTTGCACTAAATCCTTTCTCTTGCAGATTTATGAAATGACTGTAACTGTTTCTGCAGCAATGCATCTGAAAACATTCCACAGCTAATTCAAGTCTCATGTCAATGCTTCCCATGACACTGCACAGTCCATTCAAGTCAACTGTCAATGCTTCTCTTGATATTATACATCTAATTCAAGTCTCCTGTCAATGCTTCTCGTGGTATTCCACAGCCCAGTCTAGTCTCCTGCAATGAAGATCTTCTTCCCTCTCTTTCCTGCAATGGCGGAACTTGGTGGCCAAATTTATAAGCTTAGTTTTGTAAAATTCATCATTGCAATTCATTTCCACAAGTGACAGCAGGTATGATGGAAGTGTCTTTTTGTTCAATTCTTTGGCATAGAGTGGTACAACTGAACTCCTTTTATTTTTGATGGCATCCACTAATGCAGTTTCTGTGAAAAACTTTTGCTCATATTCATTGTTGCTGTAATTTTCTGTCAGATATATCAAAATCACACTACAATTCCTTACTGCTAAATCTACTCTTTCCAGCATGGATCCGATATGAAGGGCAAAATTTTCCAGTATCGTTACTTTTATTGGAGTTTTATCCTTATACTGCAAGTTTCTCAGCTCATCAAGACATTCATATACCTTTTCTTTATCATTGTCTGCTTCTGTTGGGTGGATAATAATCATGTCATAGTGTTCTTCACAGGCAAGGTTTTGTGGCATGAATATTTTATACTGACCCAAAAACTGCTCCTTTTCTTTTTGAGTATACTGCTTGCCCTTTTGTGACATCTCAAACCTGCAAGGCAAATATATCAGTGTGAAAAATGCCTAGTTACAGATAATACAAATATATCAGTGTGAAAAATGCCTAGTTACAGATAATACAAATATATTAGTATGAAAAATGCTTAGTTACAGATAATAAAAATATATCAGTATGAAAAATGCCTAGTTACAGATAATAAAAATATATCAGTATGAAAAATGCCTAGTTACTGATAATAACAAATGCATAGCTAGGGCAAACTGAAAAGATGAAAGGAATAATCTAAATTTTAAAAGTAAACAAAACACTCAGAATTTATGACCAAGACATAAAAGATGTAGTAACTGCAACAAACATTGGAGGGACAGTTAATATTTATCTGTTATGAACTAATAAAGAGATAAAGTAATTTTGTAAGGAACAATAGGTAAGGTATGAATCTTATGTCTATGGTTTTTATGGTGTATTGTTTGTGTGTGTATACTTGTAGCATGTCAGAACACTCTCAGTCATGTGTACTGTTTGTGTGTGTATACTGGTAGCATGTCAGAACACTTGTACTGCTTGTGTGTGTATACTGGTAGCATGTCAGAACACTGTCAGGTGAAATATATTCACAACAGTCTGATTATTTAAGAATCGAACTCACCTTTATATACCCTTATATAAATAAAATCTCCAAACTTCTATTTCCCCTGTTTGGCATAAATCTAAATGGCACTTGAATCAACTGAATTGCTACTTGTTCTCATTGCTGGTATATATACATATATATACCTGGAAGATCCTTGACTGTTTAGAAACTTTCACGGAGTTCCCAGTTTCTGTTTGAATTTCGAGTGTAAATCAACACATAATATGTATATACACTTATAAGGCAATATTATTTTTTCCCATTAGGAAAACCCCACCTCCTACACATTTTAAACATCGAATGTAAATCGTTATAACAGCAATATATCGACAGAAAAAGCATGTATCAATACATTTTTATCTGAACTTACATTTATATCTAGTCAGAAATATATATCGATAAAAATACTTCGAACACCGTTTCTTGGACTGAGGTCACAATTATTACATAGAATCATGAATAAGTTAGTCTGAATCTATTTTTAGGGTATCCGATTCAATATATATTTTCCTCTCTTCGATTCTTAGCTTAGATTTAATCAGTCTAGGTATTGTTTTAACGGAAGCTATATATTCTTTAGTATATGACTTTTATTGTGTGTTTGTGTGTAATTTGACGACATTGTGCAATAATCTCTCATTGAAAGGTGCCCGGAAGTGAAAATGTGTGCCCCATGGCACGTTTTGTTTTTCATTTATTTGCTGAGAAGGTCTACAAAAATAAAATACCTGTTAACCATAATACGAACTTCACAGTGAGTTGATCTTTAAAGTTAGATTAACGTATTTTTTTTAATCAGGATTTTGACAGAGTGGAAAGTTTAGTACTGATAAACAAATGCAGAGCCCGTATGCGGAAAACTATCGTGACCGGTCGTCTTCTATTAAAACTCACAAGAGTGTCCTCCCTTTACATTGTTACCCGACTGCAGGAGTCACGGTACTAATTCAGTTCCCGTTGTAAACCTATGCAAACACCATGATACTAAAAATTCAATAACTTCAAATTTCTGAGTGCCCATGATCAAACCTATATTTATCAGTATAGATGAAACCTGGGTGTCAGCTTCTGTGTAGAGGAAAGGATATGAGCCGCGGGGCAATTTCTGGACCTGCATATGTTTGAAACATGTGCTTTCAATTCCGCACCAAAGAGTCAGGTGCTAATTTTAGTAATGAGTGTTCCTGACTCAAAACTGTTAAAGGACTGGAATTCCATCAATAAAACAATGTCTCTATTTTTTTCACTTACAACTAGGATAAGCTCTCAAAAGATTCTTTTTCCTAAAACATAACTTACATTATTAACCAATCCTGGCACCCAAACCCATATATACTCTATTCATCCATTTCCAGGATGGTTCCCATTTCTCCATATCATTAATACCGTGTGTCCTGCAAGACCACACCGCGCTTCATACTTACCTCATTTATCTCCCGCAGACTCTAAATAGCCATTAATCAATCTTTTTCTTTATGTAATAAAATGTCATCAGATCACACAACTGTTTTAACATCTCTACACAAGATGTTAAATAGTAAAGTAGTACAATAATTTCTTTCCAGTAAAATAATAATAATAATAATAATAATAATAATAATAATAATAATAATAATAATAAGTAGTAGTAGTAGTAGTAGTAGTAGTAGTAGTAACGATTGTACTTGCGTTGAAACAAGAGCAATTTTTTTTGCAGTAAATGTTGATGAAGACAGCCAACTTGTACACAAGAAAATAACTTTTCCCACAAACATTTCACAAAAATAAAACATCCCAAATACGACCATCAATCGGACTAGAAAATACTTCTGAATTTTGATGTGGTCTCATTTCGGAAAACAAGTTTGCCCTTTTTTAAAATAGTAAATGGGACTAGGCAAACATGGCTGCTGTAAGGGAGTGGTCTTTATTCAGGAAGGTTGCAATGGCATGTTTCACTATAATTTTATTGTATGGCAGTCATTGCACTCTTTGTATTAGAAGTTATATTTTCGTCGATGAAAACCATCTCTTACTGAAGAATGAAAAATTTCATGAAGAAAATTGTCTCTTCAAATAAAAGGAAAAATTCTAAGACAAGGAAGGAATTTATAAATTTTAAAAAATTTTTAAAAAGTGACTATGAAGGAATAACAGTTCAATCTTGTATTTTACCCCACCAGACCCCCCCCCCCCCGACTTTTTCCTCGCATTACCCGCTATTCATAATTGTAATCCGTTTGCGTCTCCAACATGCCAGAAGATAGTCATCTGGGGTAGAAGCCTTCAGTCTAGATCAGTAACTATCAAAACCGCTATTATCTTACTAGTAATCAAATACAAAGATAAATTACAAAATACAGGCAAGGATACAGCGGGGGCGCAACGCAGTAGATGTTAACTATCCACTGACCACTGTCATGATTTTCATCAACGTTCGTGTGGTGAACAAATCAACCACTATTACTGAACTTGTATTGCAAACACAAACAGTGTAGTTCTCATTCTTGCTTGCAGACCAATCGATATTTACATACAGTCTTAAATTCCATTTCATGCGTACCGTTCAATTATCAAAGTGGAAATAGCGATTTCTTGACTTAACCAAAATTAGTAGTATTGTGGCATGCCTATTATTTAAAAGCAGAACTGCATTTCTTGTCTTATTACAAAAGTCATCCATATTGATAGTTTTCTAAGTGAAAACTGCTCAGATTATTACTAGCTGAAGTGCTATCTACATTTGAGAAACATATAATTACTATGCTAATTCAATGTACGCTTGCCATTACATGGGATCCTGTATGGATATCTACATAAAAAGCCATGGAATGGTAACTCAAAATATCATGGTTTTTACATCGACTTAATAAAGGAGTGGTGAGCGCACATTGCTTTTCCATCATCATCATCATCATCAATCCCTTAACCTAAGAGGTCATTGGGTCACCACAGTTGATTTTTCAACCAATCCTCTCCTTCTTTCCCTGTTCTCTACTGCCCTCTGGCAATCTCCAAATGCCATGCCTGTCCACTCCTTAATGTTGTCTTCCCACCTCACTTTCTGTCTGCTTCTTCTTCTGCGCCCTAGCACTGTGCCTTGCAAGATTGTTTTTGTCAGTCCAGATGATCTTGAGACATGACCGTACCACTTCAGTTTGCGCTTTTTTACTGTGGTCAAGAGGTCTTCATAGGATCCGATGGCTCGTTAGATCTTGTTGAGGACTTCTTCGTTGGTCAATGTATGAGATGCCCAAGATCTTGCGGTAGCATCTCATTTCGAAGGTTTGAATCCTTCTTTGTAAATCTGATGTGAGCGTCCATGTTTCACAGGCATTCAGAAAGATGGATATGACAATCGAGTGCATCGATGGACATGAAAATCATGCGCTTGATTGATGCGCTCGATTGCTTTTCCACCAGCCTGTTAAATTCAAGTATGAGCTTTTTCTCTTACTTGTTAAGTATTCTCGGTGGGCTAATTAGTTACTGTGTGATACTTCTGATTGGGACAAGGCAGGTTCTAATCACGCTTGCGGAAAATAATAGTTTTCTTTATTAATTGAGAAAACTTAAGTCAGTTGTACATTAAATTGGAAATTAATATGACAATATATGGTTGTTGTTTTCTGTGAATTATAATTACGAGGCTAGCATAATTATTTGAGACATAATTTAATTTGAAACGTGATCTGAGCCTTATAATCTGTCTTTTGGTACACTGGGGGTTCATCTGGGGTAACAAATTCAAACCGCCATAATTTACACTGACAACACGCATCTGATGACCATAAGAATGCAGTGTATGACAGCTTTAAAATCAGCAGAGCGCTTGTAATCTCAAAGAAACAATAATCACTGCAATGTTGTATGCCTTGGAAAATATGAACTATGCTGCAGAGCATGTCATTTCGATTACTGTAAATCATATTTGCTAGCGGTACGTGTTATTCATGGTGTTCAACCATGCCTTAAAAGTGGTATCGGAGTAAAGTATCTTAATCAGCTTTGCAAACGATGCGGATCTGTTCGGAAGTATTATCGTGCACTCTTGGGAAAGCACTCCGAACCTATGAGTGTAGAAACACCCGAAAACCTCAACGCCAACGCCGTTGAAAATGATACACAAGTCAATTAAATAACGGCCAAGGTTGAAGCGATTATAGTTTCTAATCCTGGTAAAGTAAAAACAATAATACAAATGTTTCTCATTTAGACAACGACTTCACTTATGTATCAGCATGCCAACTTTAATTCAATTAAGGCAACTCGTACGACAGCGCGGGATACGAATAACAACCGGTATGAAGAAAGCTGGCATACCTGTCGTATTAGGACAGAGGCGTCACAGTTGACTGTGAAGTAACTTCTGAAATGGCAGCGCAATATTACATCAAGATTGCTACACGGGCCAAGCGGGCTGAAATAGCACAAGCAGTTGGTGATGAGCAAGAGCGTCGCCGCCACATTGCACATACCATTGCCATTAAGGTCGTCGCAAAAAGAACGAATGTTCACCCTCTGAATTTGATCATTTAGCTTAACCACGATAATGATGATGCGTTTAAAATCAAGAGCCCGTGGATTCATGGTGGTCCAATTATATTCTTAAACCGTAAAGACACTGAGACGTTTGATTATTTTTCGAGGATTCATAAGACGTTGGAAAATTTCACCAATGTAGAATCATGGTGGACAGTGGACGGATGTATAGTCGTTCTACTGCATATTTCACCATCAACTCCTTCTCGCAGGACGAGTTACATTTCAATGCCAGCTTGTATTCGGCCGCGAGCAGTAATCGATGTGAAAATGGTGACACTCCATATTTCGAATGGGCACTCTTGTGTACGTTGCATCCCACTAGCGATAATGAAGATCAACCTAGAAAATACCAACAGCACCATGGTGAACTTAAGTTTGCTAACACCGAATTTTCTGTACAAGTTATTGACATTAGTAAGCTTGAGCGACGTAGTTTTGACAGCCGATACAATCGATATAACATGCAGGCGGTTTAATGTTGATTTTTTAAAAATATTCTTACACGGTTTTGAGTCGCGGTGCTATTCCGTGTGGATAAAAAATTTCCCACCAAAAATATACCAGCAAGGAAACTACAAAGGTAAAGCATTTGCATGCCGATGTTGCATTGATGTATGTAGTTCCCAAAACCTTCCTGACCAGCATGACATGTTGTTGTTGTTGTTAGTGTGGGGCTTAACGCCATTTTTCAGCACACGATAGGCTATACATGGCGGCCAGTATTAATGGTGGAGGAAGAAACCGGGAAATCCGCGGAAAGAACCACCGACCCACGAGAAGCTACTGGCAAGCTTTCTCACATATCCACCAGCATGACATGTATTGCAGTGGAATCAGTGAAAAACAGCGTCTTATGGTTATGCCAGAACCTCGTACAAAAAGAAACACTCTACAATTTACATATGTTTAACAACAAATGACAGTCCATCATCCT
>JAECUM010015750.1:0-62854 GCA_016617855.1 Megalonaias nervosa | reverse complement strand
TTTTAAATATTGTCTCCGAAACTGTTTTTTTTTATTTTTATAATGCTCTATCCGGTCCCATTCCGCAACGAGCTTTCTATTAAGTATTTGTTCCGTATATTATTTAACAGATGATTGCTATAAAGAGCTTTTTGATAGGTCAAAAGTTTGTACTTGCCCAATGAATCATCGCGTAATGGAAACTGATGGAAATGAGCATGCTTGCTAAATATGGCGATTCGAATTTTTGAGCGGGATACGAGTTGAATAACCATTTGAAAAATGTGCAGCAATGAGAATAGCTTGAATGCAAAGTTGATGGGAATGTAACTGGTCAATCTGTATGAAAACTGAACGCCAGGACTAGCATTTTGCTTTTTGTGCCATAAAGAGCTTAACAATAGTGGTTAGTGTGTTAAATATGACAAGGAATTGAACCAGGATGATTTCGAGGTTTTATAACTCCAAACTGATTAACTTCCAGAATTTAAGGAGGGACAACGTATAGATCACTGGTGGGAATTGTTTATATTGTTGCCAGATACCCATGTCAAAAAAGTCATATCTTGGAGGAGTTTTCTTGGCCAAAAATAGAATCATCCTTCAAATTGTTTATATTATTAAAATATTCTAGTTGTGTTAGAATTAAGTGTAAAATAAGAGTAATTATATATGATAAATGTTTGTCACGGCTGCTTATGGAACAAAGACTAAATGAAGACCACAACAACATCATAGTCATTAATCAAAAATCAAGTCTGCAGTACAACACAGTGACATAAGGCAGGCTCCTAGCATATCTTTTCTTAATCAATGTCTCAAATGGATGCTTTTCTGTAATTTTGCATCATTTCAACAGTTGAATTTTTCAATGCAAGATAATATTTTATATTTTATATATGTTTATGTGTTAACAGATGATTGTGCATATGTTCCAGCCTTGATAATTTGATTTTTAAAATCATTTAATTATTTAGTGTCTAGCCAGATTCTTCATCATGTTGTATACACTGTATATAATATCTTGTGCCTAACAAGAAGGCCTCAAGGTAGATTAGTTCTGTAACTAAGTGAGTTACCTTCTCTAAATATAGTCTTTTTTATTATTATTATTATTATTATTATTATTATTATTAACTCCCATATCTCTTGCCTTGGATGTCATATAATTACAACATCTGTATAATTTTGTTTCACGTACGCTGAAATATCACCTTGATTAATAAAGCCCTGTTTAATTCATATCCAGTACCGCTCTGGTGGCCTAGTGATTAGAGCATCCACCTCGGATGTGGGAGGTTGTGGGTTTGATCCTCAGCCGAGTCATACCAAAGACTTACCAAAATGGTACTAACAGCTGCCTCGCTTGGCGCTCAGCATTAAGAGGTTAGTGTTAGGACTGGTCGGCCTGGTGGCAGGATAATGTGATTGGGTGGGACATCGTGCTACATGTCTGCGGCATGATGCCCCAGTCCTAGACATCACTATAAACTGCCACACTGCAGACATCGTAGCAATATGACCTAAAATTTTTTAAAGCTACGTTAAAAACTCAAATCACGCACACACAATTCATATCTATTATTTATTTGAAACCTTTTGAAATGTCTGAAAAATTCCTTAAACTTCAGTAAAATAATATATAATGATCAAAATTTTAGTGAAATCTCACCAGTTATAGTAAACTCTCACAAAACGAAATGTTAGAGATCTCAGCAAAACTTAAGTGAAAATTTTGGCCAAAATGTTTGTGAAAACCTCACCAGAATTTCGGTGAAAGTTTTGGTCAGAGCTTTGTGAAATCTCACAAATATTTCAGTGAAATTTTAGTGAGGTATCGCCAAAATGTCAATGAATGTTTTGGTCAAAATATTTGTGAAATCTCACCAAACTTGAGGTGAAATGAAAAAGACTTAAATGATGCCATCATGGATTAGGTTTTGTATGCAAGAAAGTAGATGAGGACTAGAGAAACCTAAATCTTATTTGATAATTTGTCAAAATAAAATTTATGATCCATTTTAAAAATTATTGGGAATATTTATCATTGATTCCCAATAACATCTAAGAATCATTAGGCAGTTTAATAGAAATCTGAAGCAGTTTTTGTATTGGATGATATTTATGAAGATACTTTAGGCCGCCTGTTTTTAGACAGAAACCTTAGGTGGATTTTTATTTCAGGTGGAAGTTTCAGGCGGGTTTTTTTAAGGTAGAATTTTATTTCAGGTGGAAATCTTAGATGGATTTTTTTGTTTAAGCAGAATCTTATCTGCATATTTTGTCTAAATTTCTGCCAGAAATCAACCTAAAATCTGTAACGTGGAATAACATTTTGACATTTTCATTACTGGATGGGTTTCTGCAGGTATTTCCATCTAATTAGGCAGAAGAAAAGATTCTGCCTAGTAACAGACAGAGTAATTTGCATATTTTGAGCTATATTCCACCCTGAATCCGCCCTGAATCTGCCTAAAAGTGATAATAAGGGGAATCTAGGCTAAATAAGCGGAATAAACAGATTCCGCATAGTAGAAGGAATAAACAAATTCCGCTTAGTAGGTGGACTAAACAGATTCCTCCTAATAATAGACGGAGTAATTTGCATATTTTGGGCCATATTCCACCCTGAATCTGCCTAAAAGTGATAATAAGGGGAATCTAGGCTAAATAAGCAGAATAAACAAATTCCGCTTAGTAGGCGGACGAAACAGATTCCTCCTAATAATAGACGGAGTAATTTGCATATTTCGGGCCATATTCCACCCTGAATCCACCTAAAATTTATAATAAGTGGAATCCATGGCTTTAGGTGAAATCCGCTTTAAAATTCCACCTGGAATTTGGTTAAAGTCAGGGCAGAAGTTTTCATATGGGTCATTTTGGACTTTAAGGCTTAACTGACCACCACCCGGCTGCTCTTGTAGTAGTGCTATGACATCATATTGGTGAATCATGAAGGTCCTAATTAATATATGGTAAAAAAGCTATAACATTTTATATACATTCAAAAAGAACATAGTCAGGAATATTACTTACTCTTTGGTCAATGTGGGGCAAGATTTCAGGATGGCACTGATAAAGGCCGATTCCTCCTTATAGAAATGTTTTGGTTTCTCTGCAGGGCTGGCAAGGTGAAGCAAATGATAAAGTAAAAACAAAATAACCAACAACAATAAGGTCAGTAGATCACTCATGGTCACTGTATCCATTCTAGGAACTAAAAAAGAAGAAAATAATAAAATATGAATTTGTACTGCTGTATAGGGCCTTATCATTATAAAAATGTATAGATTAATTACAACATGGCCCAACATTTGCATACTGAATATGATATCATTGTAGCATAATAATGATATATAAAGAGGTCATTTGTAACACAAAGTATCAGTTGATAATATCTCAATATTTACCACAAGGTCAAGGCCTGCATTTGAAACCCATGATCCAAGCATTGATCTAAAACATGACCTTAAGCACCAAGGTCAAAATGTTGAGAGAGCACATTACAGAATGACTTGCCTTAGCCACATAATGACTCATCCCAAACATGAACAAAAAACCATCAATGGGCTCAAGGAAAAAAGCAAATGAAAATAAACTACAATGAACAAAAAGCTCAACTCATACTTGCCATAACTGATTCTGACCCCAGGTGAGCATATCAGTGAATAAATTTACTTACAGTGTCATAATTACAAAAAAATATGCAAAATGTGCATTTACTTTTGCTACTATCCTGGACATGTAGCTGATTAATTTTTTTTTTTATCACAAATGGGAAAAGTGTATGTGGATTAGTACCAGAATACAAACACAAAACATACTGAAAAATCATATTTATATACAGCATCATATTTATATATAGCATCATATTTATGTAATACAGCATACACTTTAACTAGTTTACATATCCAACTCACTGCCTAGTGGCGATAAAGTCAGTTCCACAAATCCTGCAATTAACACAATCATGTACTCAAACCAAGTGATGTATTAGATCAGTCACATTTTTTTTTATTTTAAAGTCTGTAAACTACTAATGATTTGTCCTTTAACAAATCCAACAAGTTTTAAAGTTTAAAAAGACCCCATTCCTTGAACATTTTTCAATCAAGTAATATCTATAAGAGACATTAATAAAACCTGCTTTGCCCAGCATCTTACACCATTATTTACAATATACATGTACAGGTAGACTGGCCTTCTAACCAATTCGCTTCACTAATATTATGAATATGCATAACAAGTTTTCAAATTGAAGGAATCCATCTGTTTTCTTGTAACTCTGTCATATACATGAACAGCTGATATAAACAGAACATAATAATGGTGTTTTAGGAAAGAATCTGCATGGCTACAGCCGACAGGTGTACTTGGGCTATCCTTATGCAGAAGCCTTCTTTCTAGAATATCATCGCATTTATAGCAGGTGCGAAATTAAAGAGATGAAAATAAAAACGATAAGCAACTTGTTTCTAATATACATTTTTAATGTACCAAATCAACATAATCCATCTACAAGCAAGCACCAGAAGTCATTCACTGAAAAATAGCCTAATAGTTGGCAGGTATGTCAGTGGTTAGCATGCCAGACTTTTGATAGAAAGGGTGCAGGTTCAAATCCTACTACTGGAATTTCAGACTGGCTAACAAGGTACAGTATTTGCTTGGGCAATACACTTCACTTCCAATCATGATGGTACTAAATAACCTGCATGTGTTGCTGTGCCATAGAACATTAAAGCAAACATGGCCATCATTATTCCTGTACTGATAATAATGCTGCTGGGAATGCTGCAATTTTCCATACACCATACCATATATACTCGCTTGCAAGACAAGTCCATCTGCAAACTGCACAGATCCAGATCTGCCGCTGCATAATGTGCCGGGAGATCTGGGTCTGTGCAGTTTGTTAGGAGTAATCAGTAGAACAAACTCCATACAGCCTGATCTGAAGGTGCATTATGCTATGACAAATCTGTATCTTTGTGGTTTGTAGTTTGATTGACTTATAAACAATTACATATACTGTAATTTATTTCTGTGTAGTGTACATTTTTACTCCAAAGAAATCAGATAGTGTAGTGTCATCTGTGTAAAGGTCTGCGGAAGAAATAAAATTTCCTGTTTTGAGGGACAAGTCATTTACAAACAAGATGAATAAAAGTGGTCCAAGACAGAATTTCACTTAAGTCATTTGACCACTGACACCAAAATCTCAAAGAGTCAGAAGGAAAATCTCAAGTCAAAACAGAAATCTAAATAGGCATTTGTAAGTTATGATCTTGTTGCTGGGATTGTTTGTTTTCATGGAGTAAATCTGTGCTCAAGATTTCTTCTCTTGCACTGAATAAAGGGAGACACTTGTACTGCATTTTGTAACTGATGATTTAAAGAATTCTAACAACTGCTTTTTTTTTTTGGAGTCTGAGGGTCGGAATGATCATCGCTGGTAGGTCCTTTCTGAGACTGAGACAGGAAAGAAAATTTACTTCTTGAGCCATTGTAATTAATACGAGTCACTGTATGACAAATCAATGAAGAAGGAAGAGGTGTATATTTTGAACTTCACTGCCAAGATTTAAAAAATAAAATAAAATCCACATTCATTTTCGTTTCTTTCACATGAATACTAGCTGGTGACCACAGAATCAGTGACATTAATTGTGATTATTAAGCTTCACACTTAACAGGCACTCAATAGTGTTCTGGTTCAAATTTCCCCTTGAATAATGTTATTTTTGTAAAGAACGAAGAATGCCATCAGCATTAGAATATGGAAATGTCAAAAAACATGCTCAGCCTGCAAGAAAGATCAAACTTCAGTTTTTCTGTGGCTGGGTTTTTCAAGTTGCCAAATGCACTCTATTACTCCTCCAAGCCAAGTTCATCCCTAGACGGAAGTTTCAGAGTTGGACATGAATGTAATCCTGTGTGTGGGGTTCATTTTGGCATTGAAGAATGCTTCTGATTCTGCATTCTGGCATAACTACAACATGTATCAATCTTCCCTTAAAATTCCAAAGGCAATAAACATCTTCACAAATGCAAGAACAATTAAATAATATAAAAAATCAAAGGTCACCCAGTTTTTATTAAAAGACCAGCTTTGATCCCTTTATTACTTATAACACCTCATAAAACATCCCCTATTTGGCCTTAAACTCTCCAGATTACAATAATAAGGTAGTCAATTAACAGTTCATTGTGTATGTGTCAGCCTTCATAACATAATTACTACACATTTTTGCACTGGTATAACATTTCCAGTTTCCACTTTACTGATTCCCACAGATTACTTTGTCTGGTTCCATGCTTTATATGCTACCTATGTTGCACTCTGCTACATTAAGTCTGGTTGTTGTTGTTGTAGGGTTTAGTGCCATTTTTCAGCACAAGATAGGCTATACATGGCAGCCAAAATAAATGGTGGAGGAAGAACCTAGGAAAACCCCGGAAAAGAACCACCGACCCACGAGAAGCTACTGGCAAGCTTTCTCACATACCCACATTGGCTGAATCCGAGACTTGAACCTATGCAGACAGAGGTGAGATGGCAGTGATTCATAACAGTGAGCGCTTTAGACCACTCGGCCACTCTGGGCCCCCTACATGAAGTCTGGTGAAAGCCGATGCCATATTGTCACATGATCTAAAAAAATGACTGGATATTGAAAGCTTGGTAATTACAGAATAGGGCTGATATTTTCATCTTAATCCCTAGCAAAATTAATGCTATCGTGTATAATCTCATATCAATTTTGATGTAAAATTTATCAATAAATCAACTGGAGAATGAACTTTTCAAATGACAGTGGGAAATGTGCAATATTAACAAAATATCACTGTATGAACTCCTTTCTTTATTTTTGCATACTAGTAAAGATATTTGTAAAAATAATTCTGTTACTGAATTGCTGGTTAAGCTTGAACATAAGATAGCAACTACTATAGATCAAATCAACAGTATCAGTCAAGTCTGTATTGTGTCACTAACAAACAGAAAATTATAGGAATAAATTTGCCACAGTTTCATTACAGAGTTTTCTCCATGTATGGAAATTTTGTTTAGATCACATGACTATAGCATCAGCATTCACCTGATTTCATGTAGCAGAGTGCAACACAAGGAGCATACAGTGTAGGACAATAGACTACTGGTTACCGTGTTATTGGATTTTTAACGTAGCTTTAACAATCGCTATAATGTCAACAGTGTGTTAGTTTATAGTGACGTCTAGCGCTAGGGCATCATGCTGCAGACATGTAGCATCATGTCCCACCCAGTCACATTATCCTGACACCAGACTGAGCAGCCTAACAATAACCTCTTAATGCTAATATTTAATTCAAAAGTTAATCCAATCAAGTCACAATTTCTTCCCTCTTCCACTGCCATGAACAAACATCAAAGATTATCATGAATTATTGTAACCTTGATTCACTTATGCCCACCTAAGCATGACACCGGTGACCTCTTGGCTCTGTCCAGTTCATATTAAATTTGCATAGGGGTCGATAAGGTGTAAATAGTAGTCTAGCAAATGTGATCATTGGTGCATACAGTAAATTTGTTATGTACAGCATATAGGCGGTAGGAAATTATGCCAGAGTCAGTTTAACAATTTTTTAATCATATCCCTTCAATGTCTGCAGTGTGGCAGTTTATAGTGACGTATAGCACTGGGGGGATCATGCCACAGACATGAAGCATAATGTCCCACCCAGTCACATTATCCTGACACCAGATCATCCAGTTCTAACACTAACCTCTTAATGCTAGTTCCATTTTTATGTCTTTGTTATGTCTCAGCAGGGGTTCGAACCCGCAACAATAAATTCAAGCCCTACCTTTATTTCTTCACTAAATCCATCCTGTATTCTGTCTGGTTCATCTCAATATCTACTCCAGAAACTTCATAAAGTTCAAAACACAGCTGCTTGGATCATCCTTAGAGTACCACGATCAGAACACACCTCCCCCTGCTCTGTACCCTACATTGGCTATCCATTCGATCCAGAATCAAACACAAAATTTGTTCTCTGTGCTGTTTCACTGATGGGCTCCAGTCCAACATACCTAACTGACCTCACCCATGTGTACACACCAGCAAGATACTTACGCTCCTCTTCTGACAATTGTATAATCATTATTCCCACTATGAAAATGAAGTCATATGGACAACGTTCTTTTGCATACCAGGGCCCAGCAACGGGGAACGAATTGCCCACTGAACTTACACACAAAGACACAGTGATCTCATTCAAGTGCTCTCTTGAAACTCACCTATTTCGACTGCAAGAACAAACTTAAAGACCTAATAATTTTTCCTACCTTAAATATTTTCAGCATGTTTTGTTTTCTAATTTCATGGTGTTTGTTTGTTTTTTGTAATCATATCATTATATATGGGTTTTTTATGTTGTAGGTGTTGTCTAATTTTGTAAAGTGCTTAGAGCTTCTAAAGATTAGGCGCTATACAAAGTCCTCATTATTATTATTATTATTATTATTCACAAATTTCCCTTCTTAATGATCATTTCTGTAACAGGACTAGTCGAAACGTAACTGCCAGTTACAAATTCTATGTGAATCAGTTATTCATCCTGGATGAAAACTGGGATTATGAAGTCACATCAGTTCCCCTCTCAAGTGTTAATAAACTGAAAATTACATAAGCATCTCATCTGATAAATGATGCAGAAACTGAAATAACTCAATTATGAATACAATACACAAGTCATGAAAGCTCAATAACCTTACATGTACAACTGGTTACACATACCAGAACCCATGCAGTTGAAATGGTATGGGTATTTATATTGATTTTGTATAATGCTAATACCTCAGATGTAAGTCTAAACCTGAATATCAATCTATACCTTGTCTGGAATTAATAAGGTTTTACTGCATAACAATCCAGACAGTCATTGTAAGCCAAAGGAAGAGTAATTTCACCAACTAAATATATGTCTTAGACCTTCTTCTGTGTGATGATGTAACTGGCAATCATAGTGAACTGCAAATGAACATTTTACAATCATGTGATTGTAAGGAGTAAACCATCTAAATATAAATTCTTTCAATCTCAAAGAAATTGTTATATACCAATATTTTTACGTGTGTCTATATATGTAACTGACTTCCAACTAATGTGAAACAAGTATTTTGACATAAAGTTGGGAAGAAACTGTGTGATGATATACCCAGTACTGAAAAAACTCTTTCACTTTTTGAGGGAATATAACAAATTTTGACTATATCTTTCAAGGATTTGATATGCCTGCATTTTACATACATTTTTAACATCTCTAAATTTCATATCTTGCTGGAATTCAATTTACATTTATTGGAAAGGATTATCTTCCTAAATTTAAGTACAATTCAATTTTACATACTTCGTACTTTACCTTTAGTTGGCACCATACAGCCATTATTTTGCTGAGGTGCTGTAAAAGGTTATTATATACTGTACTAGTACATAATTTATCAGTTGGCACCATATTGCCACTATTGTTCTGAGGTGATATTAAACAGCACCATATATATATATATACACACTCAGGTTTTAAGTAATCCTTCTTTTAAACCTTATGCTTAATTGGCTTCGTATTTCTCCATATAACGGACAAGCAGTAATCAAATGGAATTAATTGTTTATGTTAACATTACAAATTTGACACATTCTTGCCTCATAGCATATACTTTCATTTCTTCCCGTATTACCTCTGATTGGCAAGTTCCCCGCTCTAAGCATAATGATTGTATAACAAAGATAGTTTTCTCCCAACAATTCTAGATACCTTTGACAAGTAAATTCTACTCCCAATGACCTACAGAAGCGCAGTCTTTCCACTGACTTTATCTCATCCTGCAACTTTTGCCTAAAAATACCTTCACATCTCTGGCTGAACAATCTAAGAAATATATTTTCATCATTTATGCCCTGAGTACACCATACATTGCCAAATCCAAATTTAAACAGAAGCTTTTAACATAGTTAGTCCAGCAATCAAAATTTTCCCCCAATCTTAACTGTAAATCATAGCATTATTTAGGACATCTGTCTTCCGGCATTTTTAGAATTCTTAGCCAATATTTCAAAATACATTTATATCTTATAAACTGCATACTAATTCTTCCTAATTCGTTATATATGAATGCATTTGTAGCAGACTTAGATATATTTACAAAATGACAAATGAGCTTTTTCAATATCATTGGCATCTTAAAACTCCCAAACCTCAGCTCCACAATTAAGTATGGGAGCTATCTTCGCCTCAAACAGACGAAGCAATCCAGTTACGGGTAATCCGCCAAATTTTTTAAGACTTTGCTTCAGTGTATGCACAGCCTTCAGTGCCTGCAAGGATAGTTTATACCAAGAGATTTTATTAAGAAAATATGCATCCTAAATACTTTTCTGATTCAATCTTTACCTCTGTATGGCCATAGTACCACTTTTCCTAACTTCTGAGATAGTAACCTCTGCAAAACAATAACCACTCTTGTTTTTTCCATATTCACCTTTAATTTCCACTCTAGGCAATACGTATGCAACCTATTGAGCATATTTTGCAACAGGTGAGCAGTGTCAGCAAAGACAATTAAATCGTCTGCATACAACAGTAAAAATAGTTCTAAGGTCTCAACAGACACTCCCCTGTTTCCTTCAGCTAGAAAGGGTTTCAAATCATTCAAAAATAAAGAAAAGAGTAAAGGTGATAAAACACAACCTTGGCACATGCACAAAGGATAATTAAAAACATCGTTAATAAAGACTGTTGGACTTAACACATGCTTTTACATCATTATAAATTGCCTTCATGATTCTTAACATTTTTCCACTCACTAGCTTTTGGTACAGTAAATGTCTCTCTATCCTATCAAAACTTTTTCATAGTCAATAAATACTGCATAAAATCAACCTCTAAGTTTTCTAAATATTTACAAATTAATGCATATAAAATAAACATATTATCTGCTGTGTAATACCCTGCTCTAAATCCCGCTTGCTCTTCGTCCAGTAATTCGCTTTCCTCCACCCATTAATTTATTCTGTTATTTAAAATCAATGTAAACACTTTGCTTAATACAAGCAGTAGACTAATGCCTATATAATTGGAGGGTTCATTTGCATCCCCTTTCTTCAAAATTGGTATGATCATAGTCGTTAACCAATATTCTGGATAATACCCAATATCAAATAGTTTATTAAATAATATTGTTAATATTGGTGCTATTATGTTGCTTGTACATAAAATATATCCTTGATCTGATTTGTACGTAAATGAACTTGATACTCATCATGTTACTGAAGTAATAGATAAGAAAAAAAATTCTGGTTAAAAAAAACCCAACAGCCTACCCCAGCTCTGAAATTTAATGATTGGACCCTAAATAAGGCAAGCTACAGTGCCTAAGGGGTGGGGGAGTACAAATCATGTAACAGACAACTCAATAAATATACGATCGAACAAATAACAAAGCAACCTTGTACAAAATTCTTTTTCCACAATTTTGAAAATCATACTTATTATTTATCTGAACATAAAATCACGATAAAGGGAATAAAGGCAAGTAAAACATAAGAACCATTTTCTTTTTTACAAACAAATGAGGGGACATCTCCAAGTCCTAACCAGCCATGTATTCTCAGAGCTCAGATGGGGCCAGGGGGTGTCTACACAATCAATCCCTCTACTTTGTATTGATAAAAGACAAAGATTCAAAAGTTCTGATTCATCCCAAGGGGTTCATAGTGCTGACTATGATAACTTTATCATATAATGAGTAACTAACACCTGTGGTCTGATCTGGCCTCTTTCCTGTATTGACTGTGATTACTTTATTAGATAACAGTAACTAACACCTGTGGACTGATGTGGCCTCTTATCATCAGCAATCACCCAACACTTGGCTATGGATATGAACACTTGGCTATGGGTGATATGAACACTTGGCTATGGGTGATATGGACACTTGGCTATGGGTGATATGGACATAATTATGGCACGTGACTATTGATACCCTAAGGGCCAATTTAAGGATCAAATATTTGTTGATGGAAAATGGAAAATATATAGAATTTCATTAATTATTAACAACATATTAAACATATATATTTATAATTATATTTTCGGGTTGCTGGACATCAGAAAAACTGGTTGCCATAAATTCAGTTTTACTTATCCTGGGTACTTAGGCAATGTTTTTTTTTAATATTCAAGTTACAGTGTATCAGCAAAAAAAATGTATATAAAGTAAATATAAGATAATAAAAATCACCTTTTTCCATAATCTTAAAATAAAAGACCATCTTTTATAAGTAACTGGTTATAGAAATTAACTTTTGTTGAGCAGCCTGTAGACTCCATGATTTAGCCCAGTCCAGGATGTATCCAACACCATTTACAAACACGGTTTAGAAATACATATTAGGCCAAAAAACAATGTGTTTCCTATTGCACTAGTTTCAAAATTAGGGTAGGTAGGTTTTTCTTTTTAAAAAAAATTTATAATGACTAGTATATACATGTATGATGTACTACGCACTCATGTACTGGACTCAATTAGGTGCACACAAAAATTTCGTGAATTTTTTTTTAAAATTTCCCCTCGGGGAAAAAAGTGCTAGGATCAGTAAGGAAAAACAGGGATGATTGGCTGACCAGAAATGCACCTTTTTTGGCCTCAGAGGATTTTCTTTACTTCAATATTTTCACTAAACTAAAAGAAACTATTTTTCTATATTTAAAGACAATAAATAACATCAACTGTAAATAATACCTGAAGTTGGAGTTTGTTAGTGACTATTTATATCATGCCCAAAATTAACAGCTAAAGTATAAAATAAATATTTATGTTTTAAATCAGGTTTCAATCTGGTCTTAGTCAGTAATTCTTTATGTGGTATTCAGAGCAATGTACTGTTTAATCCACCAACACCAGCATGTAACACACATAAAAGACTGGCCATATAAAATTTCTGTGGGGCAAAGTGGATATTTTCTTTAAAAAAAAAACTTTACAGGCCCCAGTAAGCTAACAAAAAATATTCCTCCTCTGCTTTGTAGAAACCAAGCAATAATTTAATATATCATATTATTAAAAAACAATGCTCAAGATGAAAGAAAAAAAAAAAAAAAAATCAAAGCCCCCACCTTCAATAAGACACAGCAATATAATGTTAATAGAGTAAATAAAGTCTCTATTAATTCACAAAAAGCCAGCAAAGGTGGTAGTAATAACATTCTAAGGAACTTCTACTAAATAACAACATGCTGTGGCATGTCATACTGTATCTAATCTTTTTGATGATCGCCATATTGGATTCAGTTTAAAGCTCCTTTCTGGTAAAGAGTATATAAGCAATAGAGTTGTTTAAAGTGTATGTACCTATTATGGTCAGTACACCATGTAATTGGGTCATATGACGATTCAAATGAGAACAAGTGACAGCAGTACCTAAATAAATAAATGGTAACTATGAACTGGAAGCAAATATTTCATAAAGAGTAAACTGCCACAAGAAAAAACAGTTAATTTTTGTAAGATTCCAAAACATTATAGGATGTTTATTTTATTCAAGGTTACTAAAGCCATTTTCAGCACATGACTGACTACATCTATCAATCCATATATCTGGTGGAGGAAGAACTCAGCAACACCCTGGGAAGAAGCACTAACCTACTGGAAGCTACTGGCAAGCTTTCTCATATACCAATGTTGGCCAAGCCAACTCAAACCAACATGGACTGAGGCAAGATGTCAGTCATCATGCCACAGACCACTGCCATCTGGGGTGTCTCCATGAAACAGAAGTTTGCATGGTGTTTACCCAGTCCCATAGGCCATAGGTTGCACATGCCTAAAATAGACTGCTCAATCCTTTTCTAAACATGAATGAATACATGCAAAAATAGCAATCAATATCAGTAGTTTGTATACTGCCAATCAGGAAACAGCAACCAGTTGGTTAACATGCCATATTATGTATTATTTTTATCAAGACCACAAATCCAGGGTTCTCTGATAAAATACTGCAGGTTACAACATGGCACAAACTGATCTAAGGTCATTAAATCATTCATGGATCAATTTTAAGTCCATTATTTTTTATATTTAGAGTTATTCTTGATGCTGATTTAGATACACCATCAAATCTTTTTAAACCCTAAAGTGACTTCCATTTCAGCAGAGAACTCAGTTTCAAAAGGGTTTACTAGTCTATAAATCCATACATGGATTGGCTCCTGATTATCTTTAATGTAATTTTAAATTTATTAAAAATGTACATATGTATGAACTAAGATCCATCACAAACAATAATTTATATTTACCTAAACCAAATTCAGAGTTTTATGAGAAGAGTTTTGCTTTTTCTGGAGCCAAACTATGGAATTCCATACCACTTTACATAAAGTCAGCTGACACAAGCCAAGCTTTTAAAAAGCTTCTTAGCCAACATCTACAGAAACAATCATTAGTATGACTTTGTTTAATGCCGTACTACTACATTTTACAACATTGTTATCATGTACTCACCTATAATGTTTTACACATGTTCACTACTACCATTTGTAGGAATCCTGCATGTACCTATCCTTGAAGCCTTGTACATATTTTATTGTAACAGTAGATCAATTGTGGAGTTTTTAACAAAATTTGTTGTCTAAAGATGCATCTTGTAAAAATTGTATATTTTATATATATATATATATATATATATATATATATATATATATATATATATTTGTACAAATGTCATTGTAGAAGGCCTCATGGAAGATTGGTCAATTTACCAAACGAGCTTCTTCTTTAAATAAGGTCACTATTGTTATTATTATTATTATTATTAGTGACCTACCATTTTTACTGGGGGAATCAATTTCATCTACAGATCTCTATGCAGAGGACACAACATTATCAGACATCCAAAACACAAAGCATGAACTGGAAATTTCTTTACAGGATGCCATAAGCAAACTGAACAACTGGTGCACATGTAATGGCATGGTAGTTAATACTAGTAAAACTAAAACATTACTTACCTCAACATGGCAAAAAAGGACAAATATTGATAGTGATGAACTATGTCTAACATAGAAGCATACAAATTTGCAGATGATCTGCAGTAATGGCCTTAGCAAACACAGGGCCCAATTTGTATCATTTTGGCAGGGCCTCCTGGATTTACATGTGGGGGCCCCCTGTGAGCACAGCATTGGAAATAAAGTTTTAAACAAGTTTTATATGATACTGAACTAAAATTTTCTTCCATCACTTTAAAATTACTTTCTCTCTATAGATATAATTTTAAAAATTACTAGGCGCTGGGCCCCTGTGAGCATGGGGCCCATTTGGGCCAAAATCGGTCCAACTGGCCTAAGGCTGGCCCTGATGATCCGTCAAGATAGACTGCTTGGTATTTTGGTTGATAACAGCATATCACAGACTGAACAAATAAAATATATCAGTAAAAAAATTTAATTCTGGTTTATGGCTTCTCAGAAGGATAAGACATCTTCTCCCAGAAAGGCAAATAAAACTATTTTATGTCAGTTACATACAACCCTATTTAGATTACTTTAAATGGAGTAATTCAAATGATAGAAAAATAGCAAAGCTAGCATGTCTTCAAAAAAGAGCATTTGGGCTACTATCAATCCAAATAGAAAGCTGGGAAAATTTAGCTTACAAGTTAAAAATATTACCTTTTAAAGACTAAATCCAGTTGAGAAAAGCAAAGTCAATATACAAGGTGTCTTATAACAGTGCTCCTGTCACTATCCAGTATAGACAACCTGGCAATATACCCCACCTGTTATCCAGGTCTACCAAACAGTAAAAAATTCCCAAACCAAACAAGGAATTATTAAAAAAAATGTTTTCAATACTCTGGAACTTTACTCAGGAATAGCATTCAAGTTGAGATTAGAAATGCCAATCTATTTCCTTCTTCCAAACCTAATATATCCTGTAACTTCAGAGACGGAGCTAAAATGAGAATGAAAACAACTTTATTTGTACCGATGAATGCCTCTGGGCATCATTAAATATACAGTACTACTGTATCCATCTATTTGTCACTAACTGCATACTGCATGTATATTGACTATGTGGGTTTAATACGTATGGGTGAGTATCCATCTGGTGAAAGGAAAGAAAGTAAATATATTGTTGTCAATACATATACATGCATGTGTGTGTGCATATGTTTGTATTTTTATATATATAAGTTCCTTCATAAGAGGGCCTCAAGGTCAATTAGTTCCTTCAGCTAAATGTCTTACACTCTTTAAATAAAGTCATTATTATTATTATTATTATTACTATTACTATTATTATTATGGTAGCATATCACTTTTGCAACACTAATTTCTATTTGTTTAACTACTCCATGTACAAATTTGGGGGTAGTACCTACTTGTCCTAATAAGTAAACTACAACATTTGCTATTAAAGAAAAGATGAATCTTCCTTCCCTTTAGCTTTTCCCATGGTCTACCAGTGTATCCCCTAGGAATGCAAGACTGAGAGTCAAAAAATCCCCTTGGTGTCAAAACTGCAGGTCGAATTAAAAATTTTGGGGTCTCTGACGCACAAAAGACGGCAAAGAGAAACACTGGTCTACATTAATGCATGAAGTGTCAAACACATTTGAAATTAAATCACTTTGGGATGACAGGCTGGAAGATCTAACAAGTCTTTTCCAAAACTAAAGTGTGTGTGTGTGTGTGTGTGTGTGTGTGTGTGTGTGTGTGTTGGGTGGAGGGGTAGTGGCTGCTTGCAATTACTATCAATACAAAATCTGTTCTTCAGCATAAGGACCAAAGTAGCCCTAATATCACTCACCTAATGCAAGTCTGTGAAAAGAAATTCATATGTGCAGTGAAACCACAGAGTGGAAAGAAAAAACAGCACTCAGTTGCCATACTGACTGCAAGCAAAATATGAGTGCTTTGGTTTCATGCCGAGTAAAATTGGCATGGTTGTTCTGAATACAATTTTTAAAAACTAATGTAACCCATTTCATTTACTGAAAGTGAACCATGGTGTCAAAATCCATTTATTTTTTCTTGGAGAATAGACTTTGTCAGTATCCCTCAGCAACATGGTTTTATGAAAGACAACGACAATCCCATTACTTAAAGAAGAGTCCCTTTAAGGGACTGTCTCAAAAGAATTTCCAAAAATTCAAGAACTAACCATTCTTTTCTTTAACTGCTGAGGGTTGAAACCATCCCTGATATTTTTGTGCAATAAGCTTTGCAAGTTAGCCACTACAGAAGCAATAATGAATGCAAGATCTGCACCATTATCATTAAAGATAACCTAGACATTAGAAGACTTGTGAAAATTCCATGCTGATATGACCATCCATTCAGGAGAATTATCAGCAGTGACAATATTTTCATTACATTCATTGTCAGATCATCTATGTAATATTCATTCAGGACCAACCTGATGTCACAACTAGATCAGCACCATTTTTATTTAGTACCAATGTTAATACAACTTTTCCATCTAGGATGAGGAGCAACAAATTTTCAACATGGCCACTATGGTGACCATATTGGGTTCAGAGGTTAGTGTGCACGACTCACAAATCAAAGGGTGTAGGTTTAAGTGTAGGTTTAAGTCCTACCATCAAATCAGCCTGAATCAGCTACTTAATTGCTTTGCTTAATCTACTTGTGTTGCTGTGCCATTACACCCCAAATCACAACAATTCAATACAATTTTTATTTATGACCATGTAGATACCATAAAAGTTTTCTGGTGAAAACCCAATGCTGATGTGACTTTCTATTCAAAAGGAGCAACAATAACAAAATTTTCCAAATGGCTGCTGTGATGGCCACATCAGAAGTCATATCAACACTATTTGCATTTCAGGGCAAACTAGAAATCATGTCTTTTCGAGAAAACCCCATGTTTATTTGACCATCCATTCAAGTGGAGCTGCAATAACAAGATTTTCAAGATGGCCACTGTACATGTCTGGCTGGCAGACACCACAGGCCATTATGATTTTCACTCTGGGAGCAGCATTGGTAAAATTTTCAAGCTGGCTGCCATTGTGGCCATATTGGACATGAGATCAGTACCACTTCTGTTTAGGCCCAACTTCATAGAAAAGTCTTTTCAATACTGTTGCTGTAGCAGCCATACTGGATGTAGCTTGGCACCATTTTCATTTAGGACAAACAATACATCATAAGATGTCTTCTGGTGAAAACCCCATGTCAATATGCATTTCTGTTCAGGAGAAGAAGCAATAATAAGATTTCAAGATCACTGCAGTGGTGGCTATATTGGAAGTCAGATCAGTAAAGATTTCCATTTAATACCAACCAGACATCGCAACATGTATTTTAGTGAAAACCCCATGTTGATTAGCTACGATGTCGTAGCCTCAACTTGATTTGTTGTGGTTGAGGTAGGAGTAGGGGTACTAATATTAGTACTACATGTTGATATGACCATCAGCTCAGGCATCTGGAACAACCTCATCTCTTTCCGAGGAGTCTAATAGCATTTGACTCTGATAAAGAGAATTTGGGTAATCATTGTGCTATCTCCTGATTCTGCAAGTTTTTGGCAGGTACGGTAAACATCCCCCTAGAAACTAGAAATACGAAGAACAGATTTGTCCAAGATGATTGGTGTTTAAAATAAAACTGTATGGCACTTCAACAATTATTGAGATATGTGCACTTTTAATTTACAGTATATTATTTATGCAGCTCTGAATGAATAAATTTACGAAATCATTCTGTTTTAATCGCCATAAATGACTGCTCATGTTGCTACATGTTATGACACGTAAACAGGTTTTCATATGACTACGACACTTACTTGTACGTTTACTGAAATATCTACTACTCAGTAAAGCGTCGGACTTTTTTATGGTCCTTTTTTCTGTTCACCCGATGCAAAATTAACTGGTAGGTCTTAAAATGAGTTCCTTTTTCTAAGATACTGATGAATTTCGATCACATATATCCATCACTACCCATATAGTTTCTTTTCCAAACTGGCATGGAGAACATAAAGCTGTGAAAATGTCTCTTAAATTTAATCAACGTTCACTGATATATCAGGAGCTCAGTCTGTTCCTTTTCAATCTGTATTTTCACGCCATCCATCAGCAGAATATATGTTTCATATTGTGGACTGAATCAAGTTCAGAATAATATCCGTTCCAATCTGCGGCAACATCGCCTTTCCCACTCTGACTTGACTAAACATTGCTTGCTACGCAAATGGTACATTCTCATTTTTTTATTAGAGGGCGATGATTATAAGTGTAACCAGTTGCCTCATAAAACTCGTGTATTCTTTTTTTTTCAAATTACTGAAGAAAATAATTCTGAAAATGTCCAGTATTTTACAGGTTTTACTAAGGTAAAATAAGTTTTTTAAATCCTTTGTTAATAATCAGATTTGTCGCTAGATATTTGTACTGTGTATATCGAATTCCACCCAGACCCAGTATTCTCCTGGTCCTGGTTTGTCTGGTCACAATTATCTGACCAGCCAATAAAGGGCGATGTAACGATCGAGCCTAATCAGTTAGGTGATACTGTGTGGTGATCTATTGTCTGAAAGTCAGAAATACAATGAATACAATAGTATATGACTTACGTAACACACTTTAGTGTAAGTTATATCATGCTACATGATCACTAGTCCGAGTTTCCTCTGACCCTTGCCACCCCATTTTTGATATTTGGACATTTATGTTGGGGTGTAACCAAATATAAATGTCCAAATATCAAAAATGGGGTGGTAAGGGTCAGAGGAAATTCGGACTACATGATCACGTATTAATGGTCGAGCCCTGAGTGGTTAATAATTCAACTCCACCTGCCGTATGTGTGCCGATTACTTATATTTAATGGAGACTTCGTTTTCACATTTCAGAAAACTAATTACCATTATGTATATAATAGTGAAAAGCGGATATAAATACCACTGATGTTAATGTTAATAACTCTACTGACCATGGTATTTAGAACTGAAATGATTCAGCGATATATATCGGTATTGCGATATTTTTGGCGATGATATGCAATATTAATATACATTCTCTTGCTGCAATATCCCAATACATATCGCATCGCGAGTGAGACAATACATAGATGTAATAACATCTGCGGTGATATATGATGACATGCATAAATTAAATAATTAGAAAAGAAATAAAGAGATTTATGTCTTTTCAGCAAAGAAGTGTGACGTTCTTCTGTGTATTATTACCCATCTGCAGGGCCGTAGAGAGCGATCAAGGGCCCTGGGGTAAAAAACATCCGGCAGTGGCGTGGCTTGGGGAGGGCGGGGGGGGGGACAGTTGTCCCCGGGCGCCATGTGCCAGGGGCGCCAAAATGAGGAAAATACAACTATTCGTTATATCAGATGCACTCGAAGGGGGCGCCAAGTTTATGTTTTGTCCCCGGGCGCTAAGTACCCTCGCTGCGCCACTGATATCCGGGCCTCTCCTAGTTCTTGTTCAAACAAAATTTTTCTTTTATAAAATTAAAAGTGTTGCTCGGCCCGGGCTCACGGGTCCTGTCCGCGGGGATATATCCCCGGTTGCCCCCGCCCCTTTCTTGTCGGCCCTGCCCATCTGCTGGACATTAGTTATCAGACAAGACTAATCACCGGTCACACTGACGAAACATCATAAATCCTTCTAGTCGGTTATGGTTATTTAAAATAACAAATGAATCCAAGGCTCAAACTAGGGACAGGAAAATGAGAAAAGTTTCTCCCTCCAGACAAAAGAGAAAGAAGTGAGAATGTTTGAGGGAAGAGTGCGGTGAAAAATACAGTGTGTATAAAGTTTGAATTCGCAAATAAATAATCATTGACATATACTGAAATATCAATAAATATCAGTTGTTACTGTGGACAACAGAAATACATATTTGCAGGATTTGCACAAGTGTACAGTATTGTGTTAACATTAAAGATTGCAGTGCTTCACACTTATGTCATAACGTCAGGACAGGGGCGTCGAGGTACAAATATTGATTAATGGGGGTGGTGCGTGCGCCATTTGATCTAGGATCGGTTTTGCGTAATGTATAAATACAGTAGTGTACAGATTTTTTTTCCTTCAAAAAGTACATTTGTTACAAGTACTGAGAAACTAAAGTAAACCGAACAATATTTACTCTTACCGTGTACAGAAGTTTTAAGGAAGCATTTTCATAAAAGCTTAACGAAAGTAATAAAATGTATTTACCTATTTGTTTCGTATTCACAGTTTACTTGTCACTAAGTTGTTTCTTATATATGTATAACGCCGAAACCTATTTACACTGCTGATTGCAGTAAATAAATAAAGTTGTCCTATTTGGAATTTCTTGTGTACTACCGTACAGAAAACTACGCAAATGAATGGCTATTCCCGCTGGTATTTCAACTCACTGTCTTTTGGTATGAAACGATTGAAGCTAGTAGTGATCAATTCCATTAATCCTGTTTCAATGGGTTATCTTGCCACATAAATAAACTCTTGCAAGGAAGTAGACAATTACGTAATGGGCTCAAGTCACAAGAGCTTGACGCTGGACGATGTTTACAAATTTTTTTCTTCTGGATCGCATCCTGTATATGATTTTCCTATCGTAAAAGTGTACGTCACCCTTGTCATGAGACCGCTCCGGTGGCCTAAGTGGTCAGAGCGTCCGTCTCGGATGCGAGAGGGTTTGAACCCCGGGCAAGCCATAACAAAGACATATAAAAAAAGTACTAGCAGCTGCCTCGCTTGGCGCTCAGCATTAAGAGGTTAGCGTTAGGACTGGTGGTCCTGGTGTCAGGATAATGTGACTGGGTGGGACATGATGCTAAATGTATGAGGCACGATGCCCCAGTATTAGACATCATTATAAACTGCCACACAGCAGACATCTTAGCGATATGACTCATGTTGTTAAAGTTACGTTAAAACACACACACACACACACACACACACACACACACACACACACACGCACATCTTTACTGATATTAACTAATATGTTAGTTCATGCTCGTAAATATTGAACTAACGTAGTTATTCAAAAGTTGCTCATCACCTAACTGTAGTCGCAAAACTTCCAGACACAAATTATCCATTGCCATGGACGTTTACGATGTAAACAGTTCACAGATGCGTGTGTAAAATGTAAAAGAAAAAAGAAAAAATTAAAAGGGGGGGGGGGGAGCGGACGTCAGGTTTCAGGAATCAATAATTTAACTGGGGTGGGGGATGGGGAGGCGAGACGTCTGTGATTTTCATTAAGAAAACAAAATTCGGCTCCCAAATAGATGTTTTAATAATAAAAAAACATGCCCTGAAAATTCTTCCTCTGATTTGTAGAAAAAAGAACCAAGCTAATTATAACCATCATATTTGTTTTTAATAATGAATGAAAAAAATAACCATGTATATCCCCCTCCCCCAACCCCAAAACGGTTGGTCTACGATCATTACCATCGGGGGAGCACAACAATTTTTTTTTTTAATACTCGGCGCTTTTGTGGAGACCTCATAGGACATGACATACAGTCCGGTTTAGACTGGATCATATCTGTTAGTTGTCATCGTCTAAAAATGTCCACGTACTTATAACTCTGAATTAAGTGATGTATTTCCGGAGTGGGGTGGTGTGAGGGTAGGGGTGGCGGCGCTTATATGTTCATTTTGCAAGGAATAATGATCGTCCGGCAATCGAAAACAACTCGATAATTGCTTTTAAAGGTATTTTAAAAAAAAAACAACCTATAAATACATTAATGTCAGTTTCTACACAAAACGCCTGATTTGTACTTCAAACTAATTTGCAGTTGACGGCAATTGGTAAGGCACAAATTAGCACAGGTGGGTGGGGATGGTATTCTGTGAAGAAATGGCGAAAAAAAGCTGTGAGTGTGTGAAAGAATAATTCATAATAAAAAGTCAATACCTTTTTGTCCATATGCTTATATGCAGGGTACAGCAATATGGAGTCTGTATGTAGTGAAAATGAAATGCCACTGACACTTCTGAATAATCCATTTAGTGGCAAAGGTAAGAGGCTTTTCGGTACAATTTAACATGAGCTGTTTTTCTGAACACACTGTTTACAAATAAAATGGATTATAGTTAGTCATGAACAACTTTGAAAGTAGTTCCTAAAAAAAAGGCACAAAGGGATGTAAGCAGCATTTTATGATGAAAACAGTAACAAAATTCTCAATATATTTTGGTAATAACAACAATAATAATAATAATAACAACAATATCACAATTTTTAGTTCAAAAACAGTATGTTGATACCCACAAAAAGAATCTGAAATATTTTCACATTCTCTGCTCGCTCATCCCTCCCTCCATCCATCCATCACAATTAGTACTTCAGTTTTCTATACTTTATTAATTAATGGATCTTGATTTTATATAATCTAACAACTTTCTCGGTATCCTAGTAATGGGTTCAAAGCAAAGTGTTCAAAGTGGAAGACTTAAGTAAAATAGTTCCCCTTTAGTAGACCACCAGCCACATTAAGCTGGCTCCTTGTATCCTGTTTTCTCAAGCACGCCACGTCTTTGCAAATGACAATAAAGGATGTTACTTCGTTCAGATAAGTTCCTTCTTACGATTGTCACTAAGTGTGAATGTTAAATGTATAGCGCAAAATGCTTAGTTACAGTGAATATGACATGCATACATGTATAGATGTGTGTGCTTTTCTGCAGTGGACTCAACGGCGTGTCGAACAGGCCATGTATAACGAATGAGTCTGCACTTATTTGTGCAGTTAGTTACATACATGTAAGTGTTGATTTAGTGACTTTTTCCCTATTTGTATTTATTGATGTTGTTTTGTGTATGACATATGAACACTCGGTAAATTTTGTTTTTTTTTTCTTTTGTATGGTATAGTGAAGTATGCAAGTGCTCATACATCTTACCTAATCAGTTTGCAATTCTGTTAAAATTTGTCTTTTTCATAATCTGAATCACACTCTTGTTTTGCGAAAAGTGCCTTCTCACACTCCAGCGGGAAGGCATATCACCACAACAAGTTCTCATACTTACAAGCAAGTTCAATAGATATCCTATTTATGCACACACACACACACACACACACACACACACACACACACATATATATATATATATATATATATATATATATATATATATATATATATATATATATATATATATAATGGTAAGATAAATACTTTATATTCTCTTTAGATGGCGATCAAGAGTGAAAGATGGATGATACCAGAAATATAAACCATGGGGGATTAATATTTAGAGATATACATGAGTTGAAAGAAGAGAGGACAAGAGGTAAAATGTAAATATGCAAACAAGTTATTTTATAGTATGTAATTGGGGAATTCTTCTGAGTTCTTTTCGCTACTATAAGTACCGACCACAACTGTACTTTCAGTATGGAAAGATGGATAGCAATCGGGTTACTGGTATGCGTGCAATAAGACTGTCAGTCACGGGACCAGGTTGATTGGAAATGACTAATATGGCAGCTCCCATTAGATGCCATCGTGATGTTTGCCACGTGCTTTGTACGCAGTGCGCAATTTATATGATATTGTTATTGTTGTTATAGGGTTTAACGCCATTTTTCAGCACAAGATAGGCTATACACGGCGGCCAGTATAAATGAAGAACCCGGGCAAACCCCGGAAAGAACCACCGACCCACGAGAAGCTACCGGCAGCATTTTATATGAAAACTGAATCTTGTTTAGTCTTCATGTAACAAGGCAATTACAACGCAATAGCTCAATGCTATCTCAATGCCGTGATCTATCGATCGTAAATTACGATATCAAATTGCCTATTTTATCACATATAAATACATTTTCCGCAAAACTGATTGTCCCTGCACAATGTAAATGACAGTTTTTAAAGTTAATAATTTGTATAACGTCTCACTTATAACATACTGTACGTAATACTTGTCTATACCATACCCACCCACCCTGTAAAAACTTTTAGTAAATAACCCCTAAGGCTGCAACGTTTACATGTGTAAACGGCTTCGTTTAGTCTACTGCTTGTAAATGTTTACAAAATTGGTAACCGTATTAAAATTAAAACAAACACGCACGTGGCTTCAATGACGCAAGTACTACCTGTATTGATATGCAAGGTGAGAAACTGCAGTTCGTATCTGAGAATCATAAGCAATATTTCAACATGTCCTGAAGTGTGGAAATACTTTCCTGTTGTTGAATAGGATGATAAACGAGTGAGGGCTCGGGAAGGCACAGTGGAAAATAGTTTTATATCTGTAGTGCACAGTGGAAAAGAGCGCAGTCTACAACTAAGACGGTTAAATGACCCTGAGAGAGAGAGAGAGAGAGAGAGAGAGAGAGAGAGAGAGAGAGAGAGAGAAATAGGTAACGCCGACCTATTGACAACAGGGATCTGGAAATGACCGGAAGCAACAAGGTGATGCTCTCATACAGGCAATTTGAGTTCGACCAGTCGCTCAATTATATGATGAAGTTCGTTTATCGGTGTAACAGAACGGCTTAGTGAATTTCGCATAAATTTTGTAACTATTTCTAAGTGAAAGTGAATTACTCAAATGTCATGTTTAATTTCATTTTGTTTATGTAATTGATTAAACTGTTATATTTTACAAACGGGGGCTCGTGTTGTTCTATTCTATATCCCTGCTCAGATCTCTGTTATTCCATCTATTCATTTCATATTTTATTTATTGTTTACTCGATCCGGGTCACAACACCGTGGTCGATCATCTCCTAGATAACGATAAGCAAAGCACCATAAGGAGTGGGAGGTCGTGCATCCCACCTCTATCAATCTGTATGTAAAGAGTATGGAAAACATTAGGCATTGGCCAGATGATTAAGTGATCAAATCTGGAAAATAATCTCTAAATTCAGCAAAGAAGTGCACCAAAGATATAACTTAATTGCATTTCAGTTTAAATTCATGCACAGAACCACTGTAGCAAATCATTTTTTAAAAAAAATTCATTAATGACGATACATGTACATTTGTAAACAAGAAGTTGAAAATGCCGAACACCTATTTTTTATGAGCGTCCAGCGATTTAAAATTTTGGAAATCCATTACTGCCCGGATTAAGAATTATATACCAAATATTCTGATTTCAAAAGAAGCTGTCTTTGGAAACGACAAGTTTGGTGATCTTTTCACCAAGGTTTTTAGCAAATCTGTATAATAAAACGTACACGTTTGAAAAAAAAGAAAAAGTGGATACTTTTATGAACTTCAACAATCTGAGGAATACTCCAGTCAAACACTGTATCTACTATTGAGTTCTGTATTTTTATATAAAATTTTCAGCGTTAGCACACACGTATATTTTTCCTCCTCTGTGTGTATGTGCGTGTGTGTGTGTGTGTTTGTATGTGTGTGCTTGTGGAGAGAGAGAGAGAGAGAGAGAGAGAGAGAGAGAGAGAGAGAGATTTTTATGGATAAATACTGTTGTTGGGACTTTTCAACTTTTATGTACGTCGCCCAAAACACTGCGTTAGGTGGTGTTAAAGGGAATCGGCAAAATCATGACATTTTAAATGTCAATATAAAAGAAAAAACAAAAAAAAAAAAAAACAAACGACATAAAATGTAAAACAATATAAAGTGCTGCGCGAAAGGTCGGATCACACTCCGATTAAGGTGACATATAAAAGGATGTTGTTGTGCCCTCCCCAAAGGTCCTCACTATAAATTCGGTCTACAGTACTATGGCCCCTGGGAATGTTCAGTCATGTGTTCAAACAATGATAAAGTGTTTGAAAACAAACTTGCTGGCTCAACGGTAACTGCTAGGCCGTGAAAGGGTACGTTTCAAAACTGTTGAGGGGTTGTCTCCAAATCTGTCAGCAAAGTGGAAGTCGCTCATAACTGCGACTTTTGGATCTACTAGTCCAGCGTCTTTTTTTAAATTTTCGCCCGCTAGTATGAGCCCAGACGCAATCATGTTGAACATTTCTCTTTTTGTACTATTACGAATTCAGTTATAAATTGTATTTTCGATTTAATGTCAATACAGATAAAGTTCCACTACAACAATGCTTTGCTAAGACCAAAGTTGCAGATGTTATCTTAAACGCGGACCTTTTAGCTGTATTTAAGGCTTCCATCCGAAAAGAGATCATGGATAAAACAAGTACAAAAGTCTTGTACAGTGGGTAACAAAACCATATGCAGAATCTGCAAAATAACGATGATATATTCAGGTAATACTAGTAACTTTGCTATATTTATACAAAACATTGACAGACATTACATGCACAGACAAACGGACAAAGTTGGAGTTTGTATCGTGATATTCCTCTTATCATCAGTCCGATGCCACAATATTGTTGTATCACCTGCTAACTGTACGATATCGATTGTGGTATGCTATAGCCACCCAGATGTCCGGATGTATATCTTACTGCGACCAATCAGACGATTCACATCTGTAATGGCATGCTGCATGCCATTTCATTCTTGCCAAAAAAAAAAAAAGCTAATACTTTAATACTTTTAATCAAATTAACAAAATGGAATTTATAAAACCCTCTATGCTATTAGCGTTATCTACCATGTACCTCAATATTCTTTAATGCTGTCGTACAAAATAGCCAATTTTTTACAGTATTGGAGATCACAACATAACCAAACCATCATAAAAACAAACATAAGAAGGTGTAAAATGCAGAGATTAAATTATTGTACCCACCCCACCCTCTAATAAGGGCTTGTTTTTGATCCCATCCCCACCCCCGTGGGCTGGGACTGCCAGGGATTTGTAAACAATTTTATTTAAAGAAATATAGTGAAAAAGTGTAATATTTCACGCAGACATGAGGTTCGGATATGAAAACAAACGCACTTATTTGTTTATGTTTAAATTTAGCATACTCTATGTTTACCATATACATCAGTTTTAATGTTTTAAAGGCGACCATAACCTAATAAATCTATAATATTAATGGTAGGTAAAAGGTTTTTTTTAGATATTACTCTGATTTTGGACCGTCCACTACAAACATTATTTAAATATCGAACGGTTCTTAAAACACCCACCGAAGTAAATTCACTTGTGAGCTTAACTGCATCACCCACTGCAGATGGAAGTGTTAACACGCCACAATACAATGCGTCTGGCAACTCGACAATGTATTAACTCGATATCGTAGCATCCATAAAGAGGCTAAATTGAATAATTGTATAATATATCAATATCCAAAAATAAAACATGGATATTTTAATGTTTAAAGCAATAATCTTTATGCTTACCCAGCATACAATAAACGATGATGATAAGGTTGTAGATAACACATAGTAAACGATGATGATAAGGTGAATATAACACACGGTAAACGATGATGATCAGGTTTTAGAAAACACATTGGGGACACCAGGTAGCCCGTATCAATTTATGTCTAAGTATGAAAGTCGACTGCGTGTTAGTTCTGAGTCATACATACATACATACGTATATACATACTCCAATGGGAGCTGAATTCTGACACATGATTGTAACTATAGTACGAATTACTTCAGAGTTTCTATTGTTTCATTCCGCCCTATAAACTCTGTTGGGGTTTAATTCAAACATGTATGTAGCCAGGAGAGGTAAAAGCTACTATCAATGACAGCAAGAAAACGAAATTAATTCTGTTCAACGATGGTCTAAATCATGGGTCTCAAACTCAATCTACCCCAAGGGCCGCATGAGGGCATTTTCTATGGCCCAAGGGCTGCACCACCTTTGCTATCTCTCATGACACCTTGTGATACCAATCATTTTGCGGGCCACAGGATACGGCTTGGCCGCCTGTTTGAGACCCCTGATCCAATGGACAAACCAGATGATGACCACTCTAGGACTGATACAGCTGACATATAAAGAGATCTCAGAAACATTTGATAGCAGCGGGGTAAGCGCACGTTAGCGTCATAAAATGTTAGAAAACGCGCGTTGCCATCATCAAAATTAGCAAATTAATATCAATGAAATTTTAAAAAGTACAAATATTTACACAGTATTCTTTATTTTCCTAAGTTATGTGATTTGATGTCAATATCATTTGCCTTTGAACTTAAATAAATGATACCGTTCATTTCTTCATTACCCAACATAATTTCTTGCCACATTAAAATTAAAGTTCTTTAGGCAAAATATTTCTGTTCCAGTTGACAAGGTAATTCAGCACCCTCTGCATCAACCTGTTCCTTAACATTCTTGATTCCTTTCATCAAAAAAGAATGACCTTTCACGGTCTGAAAATAAATGGAACATAAACTGTATTAATAGATGTAGAAAAAGATATAAAACTACCTGAATTCAAGCACATCCAAACTGGAAATAGTTGTTTATTGTTGGAGAATTATTTACAATATAAATGAAGGAACAATTCAACACATTTGATTTAAATGTTTCAAAGCAGGTACAATATGGAAAATAAAAATTGTTAAATTTCTTAGTTGGATAGACAAAAAACGAGAAAGGACAAATTAATTTCACAGCACTTACATAAATTAAGGTTTACCGATCAAACTATGGGTCAGAACCTACTATGTAAATATAAGAATAACAATTTTCATTCGTCATAACATTTTTCGGAAATTAACAAGAACAACAGCAATCACAATTACAGCCACTACTGTAATATCAAAAATATTATACTGTCCGAGGCACTGCACCACTCTTACTCCTATCTCATCTGCTGGTAACTAGGTAAATCTGGAACAGTATTTAGCAATATGGAAAACTTACCATCCCATCTAGCAATTTCCACTGAAAAAAATGCAGTCTTCCATTCTGAGCTGAGCACAGTCCTTCGTACCTTTTATGCTCGTTGTGGAAATAACACGCTTTCTTGAGACAAATCACGCTATCTGAATCGGAATGATGTGCTTAACTTAAAGTGTAATATGTAACTTTTTTTTTTAAAGAAAAATAAATTGGTATCGGAAATGACTTATATATATATATATATATATATATATATATATATATATATATATATATATAAAACTACCAATATACTCCGTTATATATAAAACTACCAGTAGACTCCATTATCGCTGGTTGTGACTATGTCAGTGCAAAGACGAAACTGGCATCAAAGATCGCATACACACAGTCCATCAAGCCAAGTACAAAAGATAACGGCTCACTGAGTAATTATCCTGTGTTATCTTAATTCAACACCCAAGAACAGGTAAAAACAGGCATCATTTGAGTAATTTGGGTTTGATTTAGTGACATCGTGGTTACTGAATAGATTAATTTCATATGGCTAGCGGTAAACATATAAGCATAGCGACACACGTGCACAGTGTATCGGTGGGTTCTAAAAGCATACAGCAAGCCGTCTTGTAGCATCCAAACAACTGCAACTTAATAATAATTTTAGTGTTTTAAGGCACAGCAACACAATTAGTTTATATAGTGCCAGAAAAACTGGAGTAAAGTGCCTGGCCCAAGGACACAAAGGAAGTCGACCCAAGCTGATCTAATGGAAGAATTTGAACCCGCACTCTTTCGGTCGCGAGTCCAGCACGTTAATTCCACATGCACGTCAGAATGTATTCAGACCAAAATGCAGGAATCGCGACCTAAAATTCCCGAAATCAGCAACGGTTCGGTTTGAAAAGTTCTGTAATTCATCGCCGTATCATCCAATTACAATTAACGTATTCCATGGGAAATGATTCATCTAGTTAATATTTGTATTTTCTTCCGTTTAAACCAGTACCCGGAAGTCTGTTGGCCTCTACCATTCGCTACATTCTCAATGGGTGAGACAGCCATCAATGTAACTTAGCAGTCACTGCATTAGCCCTTACCTGTTTTAAGCGAATGAGCGTGTACAACATATAGTCGGGTACCTTACCATTTGATACACATCGGTCTAAGTTGAAAACACTTGTTCTGTTCTGTGTGTGTGCGTGTTTTCCTATTCAGAGATATGCTGGTACAAGCCCGGCACTTCGCTGACAACAGCGTTGCACTTCTGGTGTTTGAGATCTCAGATAACTATTATCTTCTGTCTTAATGTACCGAATCTCCGTATTCTTTTCCAACGATTGTGTGAAGTTACCGACCAATCACTGCAGTTCTGTGGAATGTTTCCAAACTAGCCTTTATGGGAATGACGTACCTACTGCATGAGTGTAATCAACTCTCGAAAATCCAACTCGCAAGCTCGCAATCTGCGAGTGGAAAAATGTCATTTGCGAGCTCAGAAAATAACAAGTAGGCAATCATACGGCGATATTTTTCACCCACCCACCCACCCACCTCGTGATTTTCCATCTACTTTTAAAAAAAAATAATTTATTTACTGGCAATAAATTTGACTAGCGTTTTCAGTTTAGACGTGAGTCGCGATTGCCGAGAACACAGAATTAGAATAACAATACGTCTTAAATGCGTGCCATGAGGCATGCATAGAGGCATATTCGACGCCTACCTAACTACCCTTTTCGGCGTACAGTCAACTGCGCATCTTTACCGAAGTAACTCGGCAACATTCGGATCAGTTAGGATTCAGAAGCGTCGATTACGTCAGCAGCAAGCGCCCTGTCCCGCTCAGACATCGCGTGGGTATCACGTGCTGTTTCCACGTACTTTGTTTAAAGTTCATTCTTTTCTATTTTGTGTTCACAGTGTTTTTTATTCGTCCCCCACTTTGCTGGGTATCCTGTGTTTGGATTATTAATCATTATTCACAGTGATATTTAATATATCTATTTTTAAAAAATGCTAAATAATTGGTACTTCACGGCTCCAGACAAACGTCACGTGGGCGGACATATGCGCAAGCTTGCAGTGGCTGATTTATAGGTAAGGTAAAATGTTTTTATAAATACTGCAATTATTATGTTAAAAAGTAAGTGTTAAAACCGAAGTATTTATTATTACTAAAACAAAGACAAATATGTAATGTCAGTTTCTTTTTGTTTCCCTGAACCTATTATATATTCGACGATGAGAGTTGTCGTCGTCCCCCCCCCCCCCGTTGGTATTCTTCGACTAGTGAGTTGTCATAACAAATTGCGAGTTACTCATGGCTACAATTTTCGAGGGTTGAGTCACATACTAACCAACCTGGACACACCGGATTAGTTGCTGGCCTAATATAGTGGCTTACCAATTTTGGCCAGCTACCACTGAAACATGGTTCCACTCCACAGTTGTTTCGAATTTTGCAAATTATTTCTAAATGGTGAATACAAACATCTGAAGAATGAGAAAACCCACGTAGATATAAAGATTTTCAACATGGTCGCTGTGCTGGACTGTCAGATCGGAACCATTGTCATTTAGGATCAAACTTTTCAAGATGGATGCAATGTTGGTCATACTGGATGTCAGATCAGCTAAATTCTGATTTAGGACCAACCAAACATAATCAGTAGTCTTTGACAGAAAACCACATGCTGGAGAGTAACGGTAAAAAGATCTTGAAAATGGCTGATGTAATGGCCATATTGGAAATCTGAGCAGATCTAATTTTTATTTAAGATCAACTAGATTAGTGGTTCTCAAATTTATTTTTCGCTGAACTCTTGAACATTGTTTAAGTTCTCGGCGGACCACTTAACGATCTTTCCTTTTTGTTAATTGTACCGTTAGCTAAATAGTCTAAAGCGCTTTGCATAAAAGCGCTACATATTTAAAAAATTAATAATTAACATTTTTGTTGTTTTACAAATAAAAGTACCCAACTCATATTTTAATATCCGTATTCTTTCCTTTCTAACGCGATGGTTGGGCACGTTTTTCAAATTCTCGATTGTTCCGCAACCCTTAAGCAGACCTCCTGAATGGAGCTCGCAGACCATCAGTGGTCCGCATATCAGATAGAGAAGTCCTGAACTAGACCATGGCTTGAATATGTGTGTAAATTTTAGGTGCAGTAGTGATAACAGTCTTGTGCTAATGATTGAACAGAAGTAGTGTAGTGGAATAGAATAGCGTCAATGTGAATTAGCATTACAGACCCCCCCCCCCCCCGGGCACGTTTACGGACACGATTTATAGCCTCAAAAGCACACCCTGGGACTGTATAGCGTCAATGGGAATTTTGTATAGCGACTAGCACACCCTGGGATAGCATAGCCTCAATGGGAATTTTGTATAGCGACAAGAGGAATGGAACAGGTAGGGTGACGTCACGGTACTGGACAGTTGCAACAATGTAGCAAGGACCGTGACGTCATGCCACCTGTGTCATTTCTATATACAAACACGAATCATTCGCGTTCGTGTTTGTCGATATTATAACTCTCTATACACAAGCCATCAGCCAATCAACAGTACTAAAAACAGCAACTATAAAAAAATCAGCCACTGTTTCGTAGGCTGATGGCTTATACCAAATTACTTAAATACACAGAATCAAGAACTATTCGTGTTCTACATCAATTTAATTTCTTAACTCCTAGACAGTTGCAACAATGTAGCAAGGACCGTGACGTCATGCCACCTGTGTCATTTCTATATACAAACACGAATCATTCGCGTTCATGTTTGTGTATAGCAAGTGCTTTATCTCAGCCGGGCAGACTTTGATGAAATCCTTACCAGTTGTGCCTACGGGTGTCCCCATACCAACAATGTGTAAGCCACCTGTGCAATTGACCGAATGTTACAGAGTTGTGAATTTAGAATATATTCTTATGTTGGAATTTTGAGTACTGAGCGTACTTATATGGGCCGAAAATTTTTCCAATCAGCTGGATGTGAGCCATCCGTTACACTTTAGCACCGCTTAGATATTGTTGGTTGCGGATTTTGAGCCGCCGTCCAAAAGGATCATGATTGCATTGTGGTGGTCTTCGAAAGCCAAACTGAAGACTTGTGGTGCGAATGAGCAAGCAAGCAAAAGGAATTATAGTCGCTTATGCACTGTGTGCTTGTGCGACTTGTTTCAGTCCAAGGCTGGACCTGAGGCCCCTTTCGGGAGTCTCTACCCTAGGCTGGGCGATAGCCCCTCTAGTGAAGCACTCGGTCCGGGTTGGATGCCGCCCCAGGCTGGGCGACATTGCTCCACTAGAGAGGCACTTAGCCCTGTGCTGGGCTTTTAGCCCAAGTGCTGGGCCTCTAGCATAGCTTTTCCGATAGACCTTCGACCCTTGACATACAGTCCATATCTACACATGTCTGGCGAGGAAAGGAGGAAACGAAACCCGGAAAAGGCGCGCAAAAACACCACGGAAGCGCCCCAGGGACAGCCACACAGGGCACACCAAGACCCGCAACCACACGTCCCGACCTAACGGCAAGGTCGGGTTTAATGTCACATCTAGTCCAGTTATGCTAATGGACTTCCTTATACCAATGTTGTGTGAGCCACTCATTCAATTGGTAAAGCAATTGTTGAGTTTTAATTTTGGTGGATTGGATATTTATTGTTGAATTTGAATTTTGCGTACAGAATGTACTTATCCGTTTTCCGAAAGTTTGTACCAATCTGGGGAAGGTTTGCCCTTCCATTTGAATTATCTTAATTTGGTGACTATGTAGGTTTTGTTTTTGACGACGAGGCGGTATCGTAAGGATCACGTTTGTTTTGGTAGCGGGCCTTCATGAACCAAATTGAAGTCCCTTGGTTTTTTCTTTAACGTTAATTAAGTCCATATGAGCTGGGTACTGCAATACCTCCTTTTTGCGAGGAGTAATTGCAACTCGATGGTGCGAATGACGAACGCTATGCTTTTATATACTTCAAGCACGGACGTGAACGAAAACATCCCTTACACTCACTTCACATATTATTTACTATCCACATCAACGAATGAGAAAGCACAAAACACACACCTATTTACTATCTACACCAACGAACGAGAATGTATAAAACACACACACACACATATTATCCACACCAACCAGCGCGAATGCATAAAACACACCCATATCTACTATACACACAAACGGGAAGAGAAGAAAAAACACACCCATATCTACTATCCACACAAACGGGAAGAGAAGAAAAAACACACCCATATCTACTATCCACACAAACGGGAAGAGAAGAAAAAACATACAATATTTACAATCCACACAAACGGACGCGAACGTATAAACACACCATACTTACTATCCAAACAAACGAACGAAAACACGTAAAATACACATATACTATCCACACCAACGAATGAGAATTCATAAAACATACACCTATTTACTATCCACACCAACGAGCGCGAATGCATAAAACACGCACCTATTTACTATCCATACCAATGAACGAGAATGCATAAAACACACACCTATTTACTATTCTCACCAACGAATGAGAAAGCATAAAACACACACCTATTTACTATCCACACCAACGAATGCGAATGCATAAAACATACCATATTTATTATCCTCACCAACGAACGAGAATGCATAAAACACACACCTATTTACTATCCACACCAACGAATGAGAAAGCATAAAACACACACCTATTTACTATCTACACCAACGAATGAGAATGCATAAAACATACCATATTTATTATCCTCACCAACGAATGAGAAAGCATAAAACACCTATTTACTATCCACACCAACGAACGAGAATGCATACACACTATACTATCCTCACAAACGAATGCGAACGCAAACACACACACACACACACACACACACACACACACACACACACACACACCACCGGAGATACCACCCCTAGTGATTTCTACCAAATCATTGACAGGAGCAAGTCCAGAAGTAGGCCTTGGCCGTGGCAAAGGCTTATGGCAGTTAAAGCGGATTGCTTCTCGTTCCTGAGATTGTTTTCTGAAAAAATACCCAATAGCCCTTTTCAGGGCCACTCATTTCTTTCGAAAAGAGATACTAACTCATTTTGCCAAAATCAATTAAAACTCAAAATCCCTTGTTTGCTCAATGATGGACGTGTGTGAGTGCGTGAGTGTAGGTCCTTAATATTCTAAACAATCAAAACCAAGAGACACTTACGTTTTTTCAGTCTGGTCTATTCTGTTACAAATTTTTAAAATCCAATATCACAACACAATATAACACAACACTTTTTTTAAAAAAGTTCATAGATTTATTCTTTGTCTTTTTTCTTTACTCTCTCTGTTTCTTAAATTTCTTCACTTTCACAGTTTATTCCTCCTCTTCTTCCTGACTTTTTTTCTCGTCTTCTTTTCTTTTCTGTATTCTCTTTCTGAACGTGACGGGGTTCTTCCTTTGCCGAGGGCACCTCTTTTTCTTCTTCCTCCTCCTGCTCCTGTTCTTTCTTAGGACACTCTGAAGACCAATGTCCTTTCTCTTTACAATGATAACAGGTATCTTGACTCTTGTCTCTTTTGACACTGGTCTTGCTTTTTTGACGATCTGGACATTCTGTAGCCCAATGCCCTTTCTTCTGACAGATATAGCAAGTATCTTGAATTTTATCTCGAAAGGTGGGAGAGTAGTCCGTCGGCTTGTCTGAAGAAAACTTTCTTATGAGACCTCGCAAAGCTCTGATCAGAAGTTCATCTATGTGGGCTCTTCCATGGTGTTGATCGGCTTGAGAGCGAAATGAATACTGAGAGGGAAGGCACCTGCCCTTTATATATACACTGAGTCTGACATGGATATATAGGGGTCCGTGGCGTTTCAAATGTAGTCATTTAACTTTCTGCAGTCAAGATGAAACGATCGCATCATTTCGTAAAGAAAGGAGAAGAAAGTAAGAGGCAGAAACGTGATTTATCGCCTCGCACAGTAGCTGAAGTCTTGGCTCAAATTCATGCCAGCGATTTTGAAGATAAGATGAGTGAACCAGAATCTAGGCCCAGAGAGTCTACACCAAACCAAAGTCCATCACCACCAGTAAACCCTGAAAAGTACTACCACATTCGTGAGACGGACAAACGCTCCTCTAGAAAATTTAGAACTACGGCCTACACGTACGCAGTGAAGTTTAAAGATTTCAAGTCCGACGTACCACTGGATAAAGCAGAAGGATTCATCAACGATGTGTCGGATTCTTTGTTAACCACACTGAAACAGCAATGTCAAGCCAAAGAAGACGATCGCTTGAGACTTTCTATTCATCACGACAGTCTGAAGTCACCCGTTTGGATCGAGTTTAGCAGCCCAGCAGAATTGACACCTTCCAAAGTCATGGACAAGATTCAACACGTACGACAATCCAACGACAAGTTTCACATCACCGACGGAAAAGCGACGCTGTTCATGACCCACGTGTCTCTTCCCCAAGGGATAGGACATGACCAAAAAAAAAGGTGATCTTGGTAGGCAATCTTCGCAGCATCAAGCGCAGCATCGTTCAAATTAACAACCCTCAAGACCAGATGTGTTTAGCCCGTGCCATCGTGGTGGTTCGACGAACGTATGCCGACAAGAACGACACGGCGGAATGGAAAAGAGCCTGGAAAACTATTCAACAATCGGACCGAGCCAAACAACAAAGAGATGCAGAACTCCTGTTACAGCATGCAGGGCTATCCAAAAGACACACCCTGCGGCATTCCTGAAATGCAAAAATTGCAAGACGTCTTGGCTCCACGAAAGTGCACCCTCAAGAAGTGCGCGGACCGCTGTTGTTTCGAGGCAAAAATTTCAAAGACGGAAAATACATTCACATCTATCATCACGATGAACATTTTGATGCCATTACCAGTATCACTGCATTCCTGTAATACGGTTATTACTGTAAGAAATGTGACTACGGCTATAACAATCGAAAGCAACACAAGCATGGCGGATCGAAATGTGAGGAATGTTTAGCCTCTAAGCCCTGTCTGGACCAAGGACAAGAACGAGTGCATTGCCCAGCTTGTCAGGGCACGTTTGTCAGCCCTACCTGTTACCAACAACATCTGAAAACGCAAGGTTCACAGCGGAAAAGTGCTTGCCAACTCCTGAGATTGTGCCCTACTTGTGGACAAGGGATCCGTACCAATAATGCCAAGGCTCACGTCTGTTCAGGAAAGAAACGATGTCACATTTGTCGCCAAATCGTGGACTTGGAACACGAATGCTACATTCAGAAATACCATTCCATACAGGAAGAAGATGACCACAAGAAGAAAGGGAATTTCATCTTTTTCGATTTCGAATGCATGCAAGAGACTGGCATTCACATTCCAAATTTCTGCGTGGCTCATCGAGCCTGTGAGAAGTGCATCCAAGAGCCTATCTTGACTCATTGCCCTCACTGTAGCAAGATTCCTGGAGGACGTGAAAAAATCTTTCGGGGACCGAACACATTGGGTGATTTTGCCCAATGGATCTTAAACCCTATCGACGAGACGTGGAGCCAAGAAGACATCGAACGTTACGGAGATTGTCATCGCTATGCCACGGTGATGGCTCACAATTTCTCGGGATACGATGGACAGTTTCTTCTGAGATACTATACGGAACAAAGTACCGAACGTCCGAAAGTGACTTTGAACGGAGCCAAAATCATTTCCATGCAAGTGGGCCAAGTGCAGTTTAAAGATTCGATGAGTTACTTGGCCCTGCCTTTGAGTCGCATGCCTAAAACGTTTGGAATGACAGAAATGGCCAAAGGCTATTTCCGCACTTTTTCAATACCGAAGCCAACCAACATACCGTTCTACCCCATTTGCCCGCGGCTCACTACTACGACCCCGACAACATGCGTACCGAACAACGAGAAGCTTTCTACGCTTGCTACCACGCTCACGCCTCGGGCCCTTTCGACTTTCAGGAAGAAATGTTAAAATATTGTCGTTCCGACGTGGACATTTTACGGCGTTGCTGTGGAAAATTTTGAGAACTGTTCATGGAACACGGAGAGATCGATCCTTTGAAAGAAGCCTGCACCATTGCCAAATCGTGTTCCTTAGTGTACCGCCAACGATTCATGCCCGAAAACACCCTGGCTGTCATAAGTCCTCAAACGACGAACTTTGTCAAACGTCAGTACTCGGTCAAAGCCCTACGCTGGTTACATTACTTGTGTGACAAGGAAGACAAATGGATCCAACATGCTCGCAACGGAGGAGGCGAAAAAGACATCGGAAGATATTCAGTGGATGGCTGGGACTTAGAAAACCCCAAGACTGTGTACGAGTTTAACGGGTGCTTATTTCACGGATGTCCTATCTGCTACCCTCAACGTAACACTAAAAATCAGTTTTTACAACGGACCATGGAAGACTTGTACCAGGCCACTTGTCAGCGACGCCTGAAGTTAGAAGAGCAAGGATACCAAGTGGTAGAAATGTGGGAACACGAGTACGATCAGCGATTGAAAACCGATCCCGAGTTTAAGCGCATCGTGGAAAGTTACAAGCTGGTGGACCCACTGAACCCAAGGGACAGTTTGTATCGAGGAAGGACGAATGCCACCTGTTTGCTATACCAAGCCGACGAAGAGAAAGGAGAGGAAATCAAATACTTGGACGTGTGTTCTCTGTATCCGTACGTGTGCAAATATTGTCACTTTCCCGCAGGGCACCCACAATTGCTGACGGAACACATCGACGTGGACAATATTAGACAATACGAAGGATTGATCAAATATAAAGTCCTGCCTCCCACGTACTTGTACCATCCCGTTTTACCTCACCATTGCCAAGGAAAACTGATGTTTCCTTTGTGCCGTACTTGTGCCGAAACGTGCAACCAAGACCGACCTTGTCAGCACACTCAGGAAGAACGCGCCTTGACGGGAACGTGGGTCAGCGAGGAATTGTATAAAGCTCTGGACTTGGGATACCAACTGTTAGAAGTGTACGAAATTTACCACTTTCCCAAGACAGAAAAATACCACAAAGGCGACGAGACTCAAAAAGGGATTTTTGCAGACTACGTGAATGCCATTTTGAAACTGAAACAAGAAGCTAGCGACTATCCTTCCTGGTGCAACACTCCCGAAGACCAAAAGAAATTCAAAGAGAAATACTGGGAGCAGGAAGGCATCCCTTTAGACCACATCGAGAAAAACGAAGGAAGGCGATCGTTTGCCAAAGTGATGTTGAATTGTTTGTGGGGTAAAATGGCACAACGACCGCGTTTACCCAAGACGGGGTATTTGACAGAACCTTCCCGCTACTTCCAGATGATTCACGAGAAAACGAAATACATGAAACACGTGGACGTCCTTCGTAAGGACTTGATCTTAGTCAATTACGAAGAAGAACTGGACTTTGTAGAAGCCGACGAATTTGGAAATGTCATCATTGTGGCTTACGTGACAGCCCATGCTCGCTTAAAACTGTACGAAGCTTTAGAACTGTTAGGAGATCGTGTGCTGTATTTTGACATGGACAGTTGCATCTACATCGATCGCCTGGGTCAACTTCACCCTGACATCGAAGGAGATCGTTTAGGAGTATGGACGGACGAGCATTCCGACGACAAGATTGTAAGTTTTGCAAGTGGCGGTCCCAAAAATTACGGCTACGAATACCGGGACAAACAAGGAGAAGTGTACACGGAGTGCAAAGTGAAAGGATTGACTCTCAATTATCGCACCAGTCGAGTGGTGAACTTTGGCGTCTTGAAAGAAGCCTTGCAATCTGGACAGGATGGAAATTTTAAAGTGACCATCCACGAACCGCACAAGATTGTACGTTTACCCACACACCAAATCGCCAGTCGAACCTTGGAAAAAGTCTATCAAATCGTGTACCAGAAGCGTGTACGGCTTCCCAATCACTTCATTTTACCGTACGGTCACGCTGGTATAAAAAAATGGTTCCAAGACGATAGTCACCAACAAGAAGGATGACTTTGACACAGCAAGAATCGAGTGGGAAACCCACAGAGAACTCCAAGTTCAAACCATACCATTTTCCTGTTTTCTTGCCTGACTATTGCAGTTGTGCCAGTCGATTGGAAACGTTTCAAAAATGGCCCACTGATAGGGAAGGATTACCTACTGCGAATGTTTCAGCTAGAACTGGGTTTGTCTACTTGGGACCTGAGACTGGATTGGGATACGAAGTACAGTGTTTCAGTTGTGGCCTGAGGTTGCGTATGGATCGATGTATCTATAAAGATTCAGCTATTCTGGAACATACTCAATGGGCTCCACATTGTCCTTACCTTTCTATGGCATTTCCACCCATCACACTACGGTTCAGGTATCACGGTACCTTAGAGAAGGTAGTACCGTTGTTAACGAAGAAAAAAAGGAAGACTTCCAAAACTAGTCATAAAACAGGAACGATGTACAAGCTCGAGACTTCATTACGACTAGTATAAAAAGGGTCAACGTCCAAGACCGATAGTTTATTGTCACTACAAACGCCAAGCAAGAAAGGTGAATCCTTTCACACAGCAAGTATCAAGCAAGAGCAAACTCGAGTACGATGCTGTGCCTTGCGATGTCAGGGATGCCACATGCTATGACCTCAGCGATTCAGTACCTCACCACGGAAATTTTGCTACGACCGTACCTACCATGGAAAGTGATGTTGTGCGTGTCAAACCTGATGGATGCGAAAGCAATGCCACTCGTTATCGTACACCTTTTCACTTTACTGGTTTTCATGGTGGATGTCATCCTTATGAAACCATGTGGCTACCACCCTACGGATGTCATGTAAAACTGAGCAAACTCCTGCATATTTCACCGTACCCTCATCGAATTCAACCTGTGAAAGACGAATATTCGTTCCCTGTGCGTTTGCCTGAATACTGCGACTTTGAAAGTAGGATCCAAACCTTCCAAGGAAAATGGCCAAAATATCTGGGAGGACCTACCCCCGAAGAATTAGCTAGAGCCGGATTTATCTACTTGGGCAGAGGGGATAAAGTCAAGCGCTTCAGTTGCGGTCTGTCACTTCACGAGTGGGAACAGAAAGATTCCGCTTACCGGGAACATGCTCGATGGTCTCCAGATTGTCACTACCTACCTTTAGTGGCACCTCGTCATTGAAGTGGGCATACCATGTCGTGTAAGAAACCAGCTACGTGTCTAGGAGTCAAACATTGGACAACCCCTAGAGAAGTATTTAAACCGCATGTAGAAAATAATATTCAAACATTACCAAACGAATTGCAAGAGACGATCTACAAGGACATTTGGCAGGGACTTGCCAGAGCCAAATCTCAATTAGTGACTGTAGAACTTTTGTGTCGAGAAATTCACAAGAGGAAATTGACAAAAGTCAACAAACAAGTCCGATTTCTCTGGATCAAGGGTGCGTTCTTCCTACTATTCCGCTTTAGACCATTTACATTTGAAGATTTTATTGACATTCTTGACTGTTTCCTGGAATGGCAGTAGTCAGAAATTACTCACTATGTCCATTACTTTCGCTATAGGAGAAGTGTGTGAGGTAAGAGAAAAGAGGTATAAAAACAGACTACTATGCCACGACCTTTATCATTTGTGATACAACAGATTCCGTGGATTGAAATCAATGACACTATTCAAACAGTGGTGGATTACCAACACCTATTACGAGAACTGTGTCCATTGAATTGGGGTCGACGTGTAGTGTGTGTCTTAGTGACTTGCTTTCTGGGATTTCGTTTACCAGCCGATTCCTTGTGGACTCTTTACGAACAGTACATACCACTCCAAAAAGCATGAAAGTGGTCCCTTTAAATGTACACGAGAGACTCATTCTGCTCAAAGCTTTGCGCTTTCATCTTGATACTTCTCAACCTCTACGGGAAAACAAGATTCGTCAACTTTTAGACACTGAAGATGTGTACGATGACGTGTGTGTAGCTTGTGACTTACACCCTCACTGGAAAGATGTATGTGACTGGAAAAGTTGGGGTTTTGAAGCATGGACAAAAGAAGTGGCACACTATGCCAAAGATTTGTAATCCTAAAAAATTAAAACGTTCAGTGAAAAAAGTAACTTTTAAACCAGTGTTAGTGACAGTGCCAGAAGAAGAAATCGTGACCGAGGAAAACCACTCTCTTCAGGACAGGACCGTGATCGACATTCCCGAAAGGCCATTCTGGGAGGACTCTTGTGTGCCTGCCAAGGAGTGTAGAGACTCTCAGAACATTACACACTACCCCTACGATTTCACCTCTTGATCATCATAAATGTTGTACAGAGACTTGTTTATATTCCACTATGATCGTTTTGATGTGTCTTTTATTCATGTACTTAGCCATTTGGCTTTTATGTATTTTTGTCTTTCGTGTTATTCACATTTAAAGATGACAATAAACGTGTCCTGAAAAAAGTATAAAAATTCTTGTTTTGTCTGTCTTCGTGTCAAAACTGACATTTTCCTTGCACTGCTACCATTATGACCACCTCTGCTGTCTCTGCTCCCTCTTCCTCCACTTTCAATGTCATCGATGAACACTTAGATCGTGCTAGTTGGGAGGCCTTGTATCTTCGACATCCCTTTAACATGTTCATTGCTGGACCTAGCGGTTCAGGCAAAACCGAATTTGTCAAACGTTTGATCGAACATAAACATCATTTGATCGATCGTCCCCCTCAATGCATCGTGTGGTGTCACAAAGAGTGGCAATCGGCGTACAGCCTTCTGCGAGAAAGTCAAGGCGATTCCATGTTTGTAGAAGACATTCCTAGCGAAGACGATGGGATCGTGTCTGACCCTAGTCAAACTCATTTGGTTATTTTTGACGACATGTTAGAAGAAGACGAAGAAGAAATTAAACTGTGGTTTACGCACAAAGGGCATCATCGTAATGCCAGTGTCATTTACATCACTCAAAATTTGTTTCAACAAAGTAAAGCCCATCGCACCATCAGTCTCAATGCTCATTACGTGGTCTTGTTTAAAAGCCCTAGAGATAAATCGCAAGTGCAAGTGTTTGCCAAACAGTTAGGAACGCCTTGGCTGACTCATGCGTACGACGATGCCACTCAAACCCCACATGCCTATTTACTCGTGGATTTAAAACCCACCACTCCCGATTATTTAAGATTTCGTACCCATCTGTTTCACCACTGGTGCCAAGACGGAGGGCCTGTCGTGTACACATCCCCGTCGTCGACTTAACCACAACCACAATGGAGTGGATATTCGCCTGAGACTCAATCGCAGCAGTGTCGCTTTCCATTTGATGGCTCATGCCAGCGAGTACAAAACCATCATCCAAGAAGCCAGACTTTACGTACGTCGCGTAGAAGTGTTACCTAAAGCGGGAAACGACATCAGTCAAACATTGAGCAGATCGACCGCCAAGTATCCGATACGACGTGTAGAAGTGAAAACATTTACCATTGCTGCTGGACTCCGATCCAAGATCGAAGATCATCTATTCCAAGGACAGTTACCCAAACGTTTAATTGTTGGCATCGTCAGTAATGCAGCCCTCAACGGAGCCACGATCAAAATCCTTTCCAGTTTAAGCACTACAGAGTGTCCAAGATCGAAGTCAGTCGCGATGGCAAGACCTTGTGTACCAGACCCTTCGAACCTAACTTTGCCCAGAAGAATTACTTGAGATCGTACTTGTCCCTTTACGAAGCTACCGGACAGCTAGGAACCAACACCAGTCACGGCATTTCGTACGAAGATTATGAAGGAGGTTACACTTTGTGGGCTTTTGATTTCACTCCAGACCAAGGCAGCGACGAGGGACATTTCCACCCTATAAAATCTGGTCAACTGCGTGTGGAACTTCAGTTTGCAGAAGCTCTCACCGAGACGGTCAACGACATCTTGTATGCCGAATTCGATAATAACATCGAAATCAACAGTTTGAGAGAAGTCATTCTAGACAATTACAAACAATGGAAGACTCCTATCCCTCACTGAACGATAGAGAATCTTTGGACATGGAATGGGAGGATAGCGTGAAAACAGAACCCCAAGACCAAGACAAAGAAGACGAGGTAGTGGTCACGTCCAGATGGTCAGAACAAGAACAACATTTAGTGTCCTGTTTTGCTAAACACCTGGCGAATAAAATTATGGAACTGAGTAAGAAAGATTGTTATGGTTGTCAAAACGATCATCCCTGTCAAATTCAACACGATAAATGTACGATGATGAGTCAAGAGGAAAAATTGGACAAGTATCTGGACGATGCTTGGGGTCTCATCTCGGAAGAAGTGTTGCATGAGTGGTATAAAGGCTTACTCTACTGAGTACTCTAGAGATCTATCGCATCGAAGCTCTCTTAGCCCAGAGTGCAGAGACAAGGCGAAGAAACGGCTACTTGACAGAGCGTTTCAAACAAAAAGTCAGAATTGAATTGATGACTTATCATTACCTGTGAAAAAAAACAGCACAACAAAAAAAGGGATACCTGGGAACTTTATTACCTTTTGAACAATGGTTCGTATACTGCTTCTTGGAATCCTGTCGTGTGCGCTAAAGATGAACTACCTCATCGCAAACCTCAAGACTATCAAGCTTATGTCATCAACACTGACGACAGTCATCTCCCAGGAACTCACTGGGTTGCCATCTACTTCCCTTAAGAGGACTGCGTGGAATATTTTGATTCGTATGGATTACCCCCTTTGGAAGACGATATCACTGACTTTATGAGAAGAAATGCCCAGACGACACGATTCAATGATGTGAAATTACAAGGCACAGATTCCATGGTGTGTGGACAATATTCTGTGTATTTTCTTCATCAACGCAGTCTTGGATATCCTTTAGAACATTTAGTGACTTATTTTGATTGTCACTCTTCTAGAAACGATGAGAAAGTAGATCGATGGTTTTGTGACCATTATGGCTATCTTTTGTCTTTAGCTAGGAAACGTAGTGTACATCAATGGCCTCATGACTTCCATCAGTGCAAATCTCACATGATTTCACAATGTTGTCAACCTTGTCAAAAATAATTTGCTTGATGTTATTGTTACTTGTTAGTGGTTAGTTGTTGGTTGAATAAAAAATGTTGTGTTTTGAAAAAAATGTGTCTGTCGTTTGTTTTCAAAAAAAGACTGTGATTATATGCTCTTTGACTTTCTCTCTATCCCTCAGCATGACATTCGCTATCATAGCATTCCGACACTAAAACTGAGTAGGGTTTTATGCATTCGCGTTCGTTGGTGTGGATAGTATATCTGTGTATATTTTATGCATTCTCATTTGGTGAGGATAGTAAATAGGTGTGTGTTTTATGCATTCGCGTTCATTGGTGTGGATAGTAAATAGGTGTGTGTGTATGTTTTATGCATTCTCATTCATTGGTGTGGATAGTAAATAGGTGTGTGTTTTATGCATTCATGTTCGTTGGTGTGGATAGTAAATAGGTGTGTGTTTTATGCTTTCTCATTCATTGGTGTGGATAGTAAATAGGTGTGTGTTTTATGCATTCGCGTTCATTGGTGTGGATAGTAAATAGGTGTGTTTTATGCTTTCTCATTCGTTGGTGTGGATAGTATATAATATGTGAAGTGAGTGTAAGGGATGTTTTCGTTCACGTCCATGCTTGACGTATATAACGCGGAACGCTAGTGAGTCTGGCTACCCACGTTGACTAGGCAACACCTATCAAGATGGAAGTATTTAACCAATTAAAAGACAGTTGGTATTGGATGATGGATGGATCATACATACTGGATAGGCTTGAAAAGGAATGGAGGTTCCCAGGCAGCCAAGACTTGGTGACCAGACTGAAAGTAGCCAGTTTTGACTTACAAGGGATGATAGTGGAGGAAGTGGAGAAGTTGAGAGGCTTTATACAACTTAAATATGTAAGAGTGGGAACTTTGAAACAAGTGATTGATATTGTTATAAAAGTCAGATGTTATTTGGAAGACATATTCCATTTAACCGAGTGGCCTTCTGTCAAAAAAGGCTTAGACGGATTAAAGAAAGGAGAAGAGATTATGAAAAAGGTAATGGGAGAAGAGGTGAAGAAAATCAAAGAGATATGGACAAAAGAGAGAAAGGAGAAGGAAAACCAAAAAAAGAAAGAGGACTTTGACAGACTGAATAAGAACTGGATGAAAATACAGCAAAAATTTGAGCTATGGGACATCCAGACTGGATACCAGAAGAAGATAAGAAAAAGAAGAATAAAGGAATCATTGGAAAATTAAGAAGCTGGTGGAAGAACTGGAGACAATAGAAGCAAAAAACCAAAGGCCCTTTTCAGGGCCACTCCACTATCTCGAAAAGATATTTATTCTTTCTTGCCTAAAAATTTTTTTTATTCGATTGTATAATTTATATTTAACTCCCCAAAACATTATTCTCTTACCTAAAAAATTTTGTTAGTCGATTTTATAATTTGTGTATGATAGATTGATGTTCATCAATCTATGGAAAAAAAGAGAATATATAAAACATACTATACTATACTATTCACTGACACGAACGCAAATGATTCAAACTTTGTATAGAAATGACACAGGTGGCATGACGTCACGGTACTTGCTATACACAAACAACGAATGCGAATGATTCGTGTTTGTATATAGAAATGACACAGGTAGCATGACATCACGGTACTTGCTATACACAAACACGAACACAAATGATTCATGTTTGTATATAGAAATGACACAGGTGGCATGATGTCACGGTACTTGCTACATTGTTGCAAGTGTCGTCACGGTACTTGCTATACACAAACACGAACGCGAATGATTCGTGTTTGTATATAGAAATGACACAGGTGGCATGACGTCACGGTACTTGCTATACACAAACACGAATGCGAATGATTCGTGTTTGTATATAGAAATGACACAGGTGGCATGACATCACGGTACTTGCTATACACAAACAAGAACACAAATGATTCATGTTTGTATATAGAAATGACACAGGTGGCACGATGTCACGGTACTTGCTACATTGTTGCAAGTGTCATCACGGTACTTGCTATACACAAACACGAACGCGAATGATTTGTGTTTGTATATAGAAATGACACAGGTGGCATGATGTCACGGTACTTGCTACATTGTTGCAACTGTCAAGGAGTTAAGGAATTAAATTGATGTAGAACACGAATTGTTTGTGATTCTATGTATTTAAGTAATTTGGTATAAGTCATCAGCCTACAAAACAGTGGCTGATTTTTTATAGTTGCTGTTTTTAGCACTGTTGATTAGCTGATGGCTTGTGTATAAAGAGTTATAATATCCACAAACACGAATGCGAATGATTCGTGTTTGTATATAGAAATGACACAGGTGGCATGACATCACGGTACATGCTATACACAAACACGAACGCGAATGATTCGTGTTTGTATATAGAAATGACACAGGTGGCATGACATCACGGTCCTTGCTACATTGTTGCAACTGTCCAGTACCGTGACGTCACCCTACCTGTTCCATTCCTCTTGTCGCTATACAAAATTCCCATTGAGGCTATGCTATCCCAGGGTGTGCTAGTCACTATACAAAATTCCCACTGACGCTATACAGTCCCAGGGTGTGCTTTTGAGGCAATAAATCATGTCCGTAAACGTGCCCGGGGGGGGGGTCCGTAATGCTAATTCCCATTGACGCTATTCTGTCCCACTACAATACTAACGGACGACAGACCATCCCTTAAGCTCCAGTAGATGTCCAGTAGAACTATGACCAGAAAAGGAAGTGATGACAGACTGTTAACTGATCAAGAAGAAAGAGAATTAAGAAGCTACGTGAATGCTGCTGATTTTGTAAATTCAAAAATAGAAATGAAACAGATCTTGAGTTACTTGACAATAATATAAAGAAAAGAAATGATACTGCTGAAGAACAAAATACAGCTAAATCCAATACTGAATAATTACAAAGTTATGAAAGTTAAAGACCATAAGTAGTTGGCCACTGAACAGATTTTGAAAGTAACTTCAGAGAAAATATTAATAAGACTGAGTTAAAAATTAAAGTAACATTTACCATTATGTGAAAGGTTAAAATGACTCTTCAAAGGAAAAGGTGTAACAGATGCTACTGTTTTAAGAGCTCCAACAACTCTTGACTGATCCACAAAAATTTTTATAAATGGATTAACAGAAAGCATGAAGCTGATTGGCTGTGATCTTGGAGTCAGTGATGGCAAACATTAAATGATAAATTGAATAAAGACGTAGCAAATATATACAATTATTGGTACGAGTAGCATTGCCTGGAATCATTGCGGTGTAATAATATCAGCCAGGACTGAATTGATAGCTGATGCTGCCATTTTATTTATTCTTGCAATAATTTACTTCTTCTTTGCAACTGTGCAGTAACAAAATGACTTAATATTTGTTTCATAATTTATTACATTAAGTACGAAAGGTCTGTATTGTTCTTGTTAGGTACCATAGGTTTGTCTACATAATACTTTTAGTCTTATAGTGAATTTTTGTTTTTGTTGTGTCTGTTGATGAATTATTATAGGTGGTCTGTCCATTTCTGTTGCTACCGTGTCTGAATTTACATCAGTATATACCCATATTCTAAACAAATCTGATGACTTTAGTAAGTTGTTTTATTTTGTCTTCTATTCATGACATTTTCATCACCATATCGCTCTGTATCAAAAATATACCATCACTGTGTATCAAAAATATACCATCATCATGAACATAACAGCGGTTTTAGCTCAGCGTCTTTACCTGAAACGTATTGTTAATATCTTCTTGTAATGTTTTCATCTGTGTCAAATCCTTGTTCATGTAAAATTAAATATCTGATCATTTTCACAGTGTTTTAAACAGGATATTCAGACTTAGGAAAATATTTTCTTTTTTGTACTTGGCCAACTCAGATACGTATGACCTAACACTCCGATGCAGATAGACACACGTTAGTCAGCTGCTGTTTCAAAGAAAGTATATCCAACCTATTGCTCGTGTTAATTGATCAAACTGATAATTATAAAACTTGTAATCAGGCTACACAAACCATCCTAGAGGCCATACTTTTGTTTTCACAAATTTATCTATTTTGACTTTACTCAAACCAACATATTGGTAACAGGATATTAGATTAACACCAGATGCTGTAAAAGCTGTGGCTAAATTCTTCTTGTCCAATCATCTTGTTGTGGGATATTAAAGCAATTACAATTTATCTACAACGCATCTAGAGCTATATTGTTGTTTGTTAAATTAAATCCAATATTATACAGGAATGGTAATGAGTCATCAGACAGGAGGTTTTTTTTAATGTGTATTACAAGTCTATGCTCTTAAAATAAGTAATAGAAAAGAATGAAAAGCAACAAGCTTTGTAAAATTCAACAAATAATTCATTTCTCAAGAATACAAAGTGAAAATGAAAAAAGGAACTTAGGTATTGTGAATTAAATCCCAAAATAGTCCTAGAATTACACACACAAGTCCTAATAATAAAAGTTCTGAATAAACTTTAGTGGAAATCCAAATTAAGTCAACGCATGTGTTGATGTGCCTGTGCAGGCCTGTATTGTATTTTTGTACCAACAGTCTTATGTTGAAACACAGTAATATAATCCCATACCATCCCTTCAGCTTTTGTAGTATAGGACCAGTAGAGCTTAAAATGAGCTACAGCTGAAGAAAAGACTACAACCAGAAAAGGAACTCATGACAGACTGTTGACTGATAAAGAAGAATGAAAATTAAGAAGCTACATGAGTGCTGCTGATTTTGTAAATTCAAAACTATTAAAAAAAGAAACAGATCTTGAGTTACTTGATAATAATATAAAGAAAAGAAAAGACTCTGCTGTGCCTGTGGTGGCCTGTATCATGTTCTTGTACCAAGAGTCTTTTGTTGAAACACAGTAATATAATTCCAGGTTTAAATTCCCTATAAATCCCAGTGAATGTCTGTTTCCGATAATATTATTTTTTATAAGCACACTTATTTCCAGAGAATAAATTCACTGAATTAAATAATTTAAAAAATAAATTCCAGCCCAAATAGCAAACTGGACACAACATAATATAACTGATTGTGCTGCAAGATCTTATAGCACAAATGAATGAATAATCTTTCCAGTGACAAGATTATATAGTCCTCTATTTACCCTCAGGTCACAATTAGCATTGTCTAAAAAGTATTACCTAACTGAAAATAACCTTCTAGATACTTCTTAATGCTTACAAAAAAAAAATGTTAGTTATAATTAAGAAGTCTGTTACTAAAATTATAATATACAACCTGGATTATAATTATAATGCATAACTTGGTCTATATCAGGTACGCCAGGTAAATTGTACGGAAAGCCTACAGTATAATGGTGCATAATGGAATCATGGGTCTTGGAGTTAGTGATTGGCAAATACATGTAAGTAGATAAAGACACTGACCTTCATATTATGTATGTCTATTTGTTGTTCTTTGCTCTATATTAAAATGCATTTATAATTTCCAGTTTAAACTGGATGATTGCAGGAAATGATCAACAAAAAGACACCATGTAGATTCCAGGTTATGCAAAGAGTGTTACTCTGATAATGAGATAATACCGAAAAAATATTTTTACAATGGCATATACTTGTCCTAATGTTTGTAACTTGATGTATATCTTTTGCAAAGTGTAAATCAACTTGAAAAATGGACAATATTTCCATGGCCACAATACTGCCACCCACTCCCTCCAACTACAGAAACTTCTGAGAGAAATAAAGAGTAGATCTTTAACCACCTGTGACTTGGGGGGGGGAGGCGTCAGGATTATCGTAGTCCTACAACGTAAGATGTATCCAATGCCGGATTACCCAATAGGCAGAGGTCTATGGGCCTCACGCCTTTTGGAGGCCCCGCGACAACGGATCAAAAAAATATTGAATTGATTTAATTTTGACGTATTAGGAAATAATTTGCGAGGGGGTCCATGAGATTTCAACTGCCTAGGGGCCTCCACAGGGTTTAATCCAGCACTGGATGTATCACATATTTTTGTTTTTGTGCTCTGTCTAAACATTTTCTATCTCACACACTTGGCAGCCCATACTGATATTCTCCCACAAATTTTAATCTAACTGATTATAATTACTTTGCTAACTTTACCTTGATGGAATCAAAATCGGACAATAGCAAATGGATGCATTATTTTCATGTTTGGTTCAGCTGGTTGGAATGCTATGGAACCCAAGAATGCTGAAATCAGATTAGATTGAAGAATCTTTCTTTAATGAAACGAACAAATATCTACTAATATTGAAGATAGTAATTAGATAGCTTCATTTCATTCAAGATATTCATCATCCTTTTAAGCAACTTCGGCATTCCTGGCTTCCGTTGTTGTTGTTGTTTTTGTTGTCATAGGGTTTAACGCCATTTTTCAGCACAAGATAGGCTATACATGGCGGCCAGTATTAATGGTGGAGGAAGAACCTGGGAGAATCCGGAAAGAACCACCGACCCACGAGAAGCTACCGGCAAGCTTTCTCACATAACCACATTGGCCGAGCCCGAGACTCAAACCCACGCAGACAGAGGTGAAATGGCAGTGATCCATAACGGTGAGCGCTTTAGACCACTCGGTCACTCGGGGCCCCCATGGCTTTCGTCACATTCCGATCAACTGAAATGTACGTCATCAGAACTTGAAAACATGTCCATTTGCATGTATGAGAATTTGAATTTGAAAAAAGACATCAAAATAAAGCAGGCCTAATCAATATGACTTTATTTGTGGAAAAGCGTCATTGTGTGCTGTCAAGTATGTGCAATATTCTTGAAAATGTAATCACTCGTTCCGATGTTAGTCAACATCAGAACATGCTACACAAGGCCGTTATTTGGGCAGTACGACATAGCACAAAAACATAAATAACATGAGATATGTCTTACACTGCAGGACTAGGACTGTTGGTGAGACTGGACCTATCGAGACGAGTATAAAAGTATATATCGACAACAAACTGTGTTCCAACAAAAAGTAATAAATCATTTACGACAATGCTATAAAGTCTACGCCTGTCAATTCCAAAAGTTCCCAGAAAACAAGCACATTAACATGCATCACATTTTGACTCATATACTCTACCACATATTATATCTCTAGGTTCTTGACCAACACGGTAATCATGTGATCTGACTATTGCATAACATCACTGACCATTATCACTGTCAGACGATAAAATAGTTAACCGATTTTGTTAGTGATACTGAGTATCGTTGTTAAAAAGATATAGATTCTATCTGAAAACATGGGGTACGACCATTTTTGCAAACAGTGATATTCGTCATTCATGGGTTCATTTTAAAAATAGAGTACTCGTTGCGCTATGCAGAAAAATACCGAAACCTTTCGAATACCGCGATACCAGAGAATCCATGATATCGTAGGAAGCTACTGTACTACTGACGCAAGACCTACTTCACATCATTCCGTTACACTATACTCTACAGACTCTCGTAAAATTAGGCCAACTTACCAAACAGGTTCAGTTCTGTCAGCTTGAAGTCGAGACAATCTATGTGACATACGTGTATAATGTGTCAATGTAGCGTTATCTGCAGATTACCTTCTACCATGGCATTCGTTCCGCTGTATCATAGCACGGCACATGCACATTACACGAAACGCAGCCGTGTCATCATGCAACCAAGGTAAGCAACGCAAGGGAAATAACTCTAAATTTTTCATTCTGTAAAACTACCAATGATATTCTATCTTGGTATTGAAAATGATGATGATAGTAGTGATGAACATAGACATAACACACACACACACACACACACACACACACACACACGTCATTTATTATAATGATGTCTGCCACCTTTATACTGTCTTTAATTATTAGCATGTCTCATTGTTTTTATAGTTGTTAAAATAGTTCCAAGAGGCAATGCTAAGCTTTATCCCCACCCACCCTCAAAACCGGGTTTAGATAGAGATTTTGATAAGACTGTTGACGATAATGACTTACATTTATTATTATTATTATTATTATTATTATTATTTCAGGTATGCAAGCTCTAATTTCGAAGACCCGAAGTTTTACAAAATCTTGAGCTGTTTGCATCTGTTACAAAATTAAAAGGATTGATGTATTGCATTTAACTGACTTTAATGAATATTTTTATATTCCATTATACTAACAAGAACTTTGACAGATTTGCAGCTCTAGTTGATAAATCCTATGAACATTCTAAGTCAAAGTCTGGAAATTTTACCATTTTTAAAGATTTCAATTAAGAAATGTAGCAGAGTTCCTATAAAGTGTCGCTGTTTAGGGGCGGCGGACGTGGTGGATGGGAATGGGAGAGGAATAGCAGCAGGGAGGGTGGATCCTACAAAGGTTAGAAGTGTCCGTTCGCGAAACCAAAGCTTCCTACAAAAACGAGATTTAAACGTCAATAACGTCAAAACCGAAATCTCTAACCGACCCGAAACTTTTCCTATCAGGTTAGCTTATTTTTATTACTTTATTTTTTGACATTTATGATTTTGTTTTTTTATGGCGTGTTTTGTTTATGTAGCCGCTCACTCATTCTTTGTCGTCGCCCTCCCTGCTGCTGTGTTTTTCAGTCAAATATTTTATCGAGATCTACACGATATCGCGACCGAGGATCATGTAAATTTATCGTGATGAATCCGAATGGGGTAGCTTGCGCTTTTGAAAAGAAATTTCTGAATTTAATCATATCCATATCCCTTAAACACCAAGTCTGATGAATGTTTCGCAGAGTATGTGTATCGACTCCATTAAACACAACTAAAAGATTACAATTGTCTCTGATCACTTTAGGTATTTGTGTATACCGCTGAGTAACATAAATTATGTATTTTTGAGTCTGCCTCGGGAAAATATCCGAGCTGGATTTGATTGTTTGCCCAGCATCACATCATCATATACTACGAGATTATTAATACGTCCATCGAGATCATCCACAGATGGAGCTTCATCAATATCGGTGAAAAATTAACAATATCATTATCATCTTCATCTTCATCCAACGACTTCGCTTCTTTATTAAAATCTTTAAGCACATCGTAGCATCGCTGATCATCTACGGATGGTGCCACCAAATACAACTTATCCCACTTTAGCCATCTCATTATCAGATTAGGCAATAATTGCGTCTTACCAGACCCAGATGGACCTATGATAATTGGTCTGATAGAATTTGGTAACGCTGCATGATGCTTGATTGGCTCTTGCTTTCGTGTCGCTGAGAAATAAATGACATCCATGTTGTACAAATATAATAAATAATATGAATTTATATTGTGTTCGATGCAGACCATCCACCCCCACCAGTGGATTAACAACAATAACAACAAAAAATAAAAAACTTGCACTTACAGGCAAGTGTGTGAAATGTGGTACAAGCAAATACAAATTTATTTCTTCTCGTACAAAGACAGTTGGTGATATCGCTGCTTCAATGGGAAAATTATCAGGGACTCCATGGGCTAAATACCCAGGAGAAAAACAACTTCCTGGATATAATTATTGTGGTCCTGGAACCCGACTTGATATCCGACTTGATGAACGAGACCAACCAAGACCCGGAGAGTATCCAATAAATCCGATTGATCAAGCGTGCCACATTCATGATGTTGCGTATAAAAATAAAGATTTACAGCAACGACATATTGCAGATGTGAAGTTGATTCATTCGTTAAATTTCATAAAAAAAAAATAAATCTCTCAGAGAAAAGCTTGCTAGCTTCCTAGTAAAATCAGCAATGAAAGGTAAACTAGTGCTAGGGGCTGGTAATTAATCATAGATAACTATTATAATGGAATCGATTTATTACAGCCCAAGAGGATATTGGAGGGGTAAAACAGCGATTGGTAAACTTGCTGATGCAGCAGGTGTAGCACGTTCTGTTGCTGCGAATTGGTTAGCATGACAGGCAATATGGCAACTTTATCTACTATCACCTAAAAAAATTCAGTACTCACATTTTGATGTCAGCGCTCGCAATGAAGTTCATCTAGCAGATATTTTATTTTTACCTCATGATACTATTAAAACAAGTAGATATCAATCATGCACATACAAATATGCGTTGACTGTCGTTGACGTTGCAAGTAGATATAAAGAAGCAGAATCATTATCAACAAAAACAGCAGCTGAAGTTGCATCTGGTTTTGAACGAATTTATCAACGCGGTGGTCTACGATGGCCACAGCTATTACAGGTTGATCCTGGCAAAGAATTTCTTGGTACAGTATCATCTCTGATGAAAACACATAATGTCAAAATCAGACGAGGACATACCGCAATTAATCACGATCAGGCAATCGTTGAACGATTTAATCGAACACTTGCTGAGCGATTATTTGGATATCAATATGCAAAGGAAATATCCACTGACCTTAACTCTGTGGACAAAAGATCTTGTGAATGGGTTGCAAGACTACCAAAAGTGTGATAGCTGCATTAAATAATGAAATTACTCGTGCAACTTCCATGAAACCCATCAGCACGATCACAAAAAAAATATATACCAATACAACGACGTGACTCTTCCTCAAAACAACCAATATTAGGTAATGTGACTGTAAGATATTTATATGAACCCGGTGAACTTGAAGGGGGTAAAAAACAGAGCAAATGATCCTATTTGGAGTGTAACCGCACATAAAATTTCCAGCATGGTAAGATCCACGGGTAGACCTGCAATCTACAGACTAGATTCAACTGCTCCTCAGCGTGGATTTGTACGCGAACAGTTACAAGTAATTCCTGAAGATACACAATTACCACTGCCTTCACTTCTGTAAAAGCAGAACACTAGAACCCCTACGTCGATTACACTCAAGACAGGTGAATATCACATGTGACCGGGATTACTATTAATTCTATCCACGGTGAATTGTTTTGGATTATTATTCGAATTGCCACATCATTACTGTATTACAGCTTGCACAATGATTATTCTATTTTTGTTTCAGCGTCATGATAAAATCAACATCGAGATCAAAATCACTCAAGACAGGTGAATATCACATGTGACCGAGATTACTATTAATTCTATCCACGGTGAATTGTTTTGGATTATTATTCGAATTGCCACATCATTACTGTATTACAGCTTGCACAATGATTATTCTATTTTTGTTTCAGCGTCATGATAAAATCTACATCGAGATCAAAATCACGTTTATTTTTATTTTTGTCAGATTGCTAATAACCAGCTAATTTTTTTCTTGACAACATCTTTAATGTTTATATCAGTTATTTCCTCGGTCATCACGTGATCTATTACAATTCTCTTCAGCTGAGATATTTTTCTGACTCTCGATACCACTAGATAAACTAAATTTGACCATTCGATCCGATCATCGACGATCCAGATATTTGTATCAGAATAGTTAATCCCTGTGACGAGTGAATCGTTATAGCGTATCTGCTGGGCGATAACAAAGAGGAACAGGCAAATCCGAAAATCTTTCCTTGTGTAACAGAAATAATTTCTCCTGAAGTGTATCACGAACTGTCTTCCGACTTGCGACTATCAAATCAGTGGGTTTCCATAAATTCCAAAAATCATTCATCGGAGCTTCTGAAATTATTTCACGCATTGTCTTACACTGAATTCTATCTGGCTGCAGTCTGATCAATCTTTTAAATTCTTTCAGCGGTTCATCAATAGGTTTATGATCATCAGTTATCTCCTCATAATAATCTACGAATTTTTTCAGTCATTCGTGTGGAGATGATCCAACAAAAGGTGGAGGTTGACCATGATCACCAAACATGATAATTGCTGTATTTTTCGTCGACAACCAATCGAGAAATATTTTTAATACCTCCAACGATACCGTACAGATCTCATCCCAAATAATAATCTTAGGAATATATCTCTCACCCATTCGCTCAGGAGTCTACGTATCTCCCATCCATCGAAAGAAACTGATATGCACACGAATTAACTCCACGTTCGTTCATTTCTCGTTTAAGTCTATGTGTGGATGTTAAAACAATCATATCGGTGGATTTATTTATGGTCGAAATAATTCAATCGCACGTGTTGTTTTACCAGAACCACCGCACCCGTTGAGATAAACAGTCTTATGACGGGTTACAGGATCAAACACAGATGGAGCCGATGATAATTCCGATAAACGATTATTGTTATAAAATATTTCCTCTGGTCTGTAATCGGCTGATACAGAATAATCAAGAATTTGTTCTCATTTACGTCTCCCCGATCCCCAATCAGCGTCATTGGAAATTATTAACTGTTTCAGTGATTCTGTGTATTTTTTTATTGATATAAAATTAATCTGTTGCGACCCTAGCCGAGGTATCAGAAAATCTGTTTATCATCGATAATAAATTTATCGAAACATACGCAAGCATCGAAGATTTTAAATGAGTAAACTGCGGTGATTGACCTTCAGTATAACTCGGAATTGTTCCTAATTTAGTTCCATCGGATAAATAAGCATCATTTCGATTTATAAAAGTTTCATTCGCTGTAGTATCGGCAATAATAAAATCTAATTCCGCATCATCGATAACCAATCTACAACAGTGTCGTTTATGATCATATGTTCCACCTTGTGTAAATTTACCAATAATCTTTCGTCTTAGATCTTTTGCAAGTTTATTTTCTCAGTCAGTTACATAATAGTTTTCGTCATTGGTATATTTCTTTTGCGGTGGTAACCAAATATTCTTCAGTGTATTATACGACATAATCGCCTCGGTCAATGTCAGAGAAATCAACATACCAGAATCGATCATATATCTCAATAACGCTATTGGAGCCCAACGTTGTTCTGAAAACTGTCTTCCAAACCAAACATAAACGATAGGATGTAGGTTCCGTGAAAACTCAAATGAATCAATACGAGCGAATCCTGTCAAATCAAAATTATCCGGTAATGGTCCATTTATCGCAACTCTTGTCATCTCATGTGTTGGATGACCAAATCGCTTGAAATACTCAGAACATTCTCCGTATCCAAGAAAACTTCCAGGATAACATGTAAACATGTCGACGGAAATAACATCTTTGTGATCGTATTTAGTATTCCATAATCCGCCATGTCCGTATTCTTTGCAGCTTAGCTGCACGTCTTCAAGAAATTCCAATCGTGATGGTTTCCATGAATTTTTCTTCAGAACAGCGTGGGTAGCGACTGACGGAACGGTAAAACAATTACTGAGTAATCGTTCGACTTCATCGGAGTCGATTTTATCTCCGTTTTCATATTTTAACGCGATATTTTTCATATTATCGTGGAGAGATTCCATACGGTACATATCTCCGTTAGGTCGCACAAACTGATCATAATTTCCACATTCCGAACTTTGAAATAACCACACAGATACAGGATCATTTTTAGTGATATTTCCGATAAAATCAAACATATTACCGCTATAGAATTTAACAGTTCGATTTTGTGGAAATATTGTTATACCCGAAGTCCATACGTGTGCGTTATGATCAATAATTTCTATCGAAGTTCCATTTCTTTTAAATTTCGATTCGTATAAATTCTCTCCGGTTAATGTCTTCACTCTTATTGGAAATCTTAATTTTTTTTCCCAGTTCAGCAACATCGCTGAGATAGACGCTCCAGTATCTTTAACTGTTTCTGCCCATTCATTTATTTTTTTACGCCTTAGATCCGTTAAACCGTTTCCTCGTTTCGCGTTTGTGAAATGTTTTGTAACTCGCTCAACAACACAATTCAGGTGAGAAATTTTCATTGGTAGAAGTATATATCTCATCATCAACTGTACCAGTTGATGATGAGATATATACTTGTGTATGGGTGATTGTATTCAGATTCCAATTCAGATTCTGATTATAATATTTATTCTGACTCAGATTCAGATTCTGATTCAGATTCAGATTTATTTTTTTTCATTTTTTTCCCCCATTGATTCAGAATTTGTTACTATATCGATTACATCATCGATACTCTTTCTACAAAGTTTGTTTAGACAATAATAACACACTATCAATTGTTGTGCATGGGTTAGTCTTTTAGTTTTTTAATCTCGGCGATTATTCCCAATGATTGCATCATCGATTATATTTATTTGTGTAATTTAATTTGAAAAGAGATCAGTCACGATTTTACATACAAACTTATTGCCAGAACGTCCTGACGTAGGTCAAGTAAGTGGCCGGCCTGGTCAGTAAGTCTAAAATGTATTCGTGACAACAGCGGATTATGACATCGCAGATAAACCAGATTAACTGGCACTGACACAATTAAAAACCCGGGAGGTACTTCAGGGGTAAATGAATATAAGATATATCCTTGCTGTGGTTGTATGGATTTTTCAACGTCTACTTGATAACTTCCATTGATGGCGTCACACACCAAATTAACTGTGATCGTTGATGTAACGCCCGGTGATACATGACGAACTCCACCGTATGGATCATTGTCATGTTTGAGAACAATGGCTGGTGGGGATATTTTTCTCCATGAATCGATAATTTTTTTGAAAATATTCATCGATGATGTCGCTGACGGTTTTTCTCAACACGTCAGCGTTATATTCCGTATTACAAATGTTAGAAATTGTTTTTCGGTTATTTTAAAATGATCCAGAAATAATTGTGTAATATTTATTTCTTTTGTGGTGTGTGAACAGGCTCCACGAAATTCATATAGTCGACGATGATTTTGTTGAGATATTCGAGGTCTGATGCAACTTGGTTTAGATGTTGTATAGTTTCAATGATCTGTTTCTTTATATCATCGTTGTAATACTGTGTGATACTGGAAAATAAGTTTCGCAGATTATCGCTTTCTCGCTTGTGTTCGGATTTAATATTAATGGAAAAAGTATATAAAATTTCATCGGTGAAGCCCCATTCTTTATTTTCAAGAAACATATATATATAGTTAAGACTAAATACAGGAAGTATTTCACCAGTAGGCGCGATGAAAGTGGGTATTTTACTCCACCCTTCTCTCTTCCAGGGATGAGAATTTGATATCTTGGAAATGACATAAATGTTTTCTTGTCTGTGATAAAATCAGATCGTTTAGGTTCCCGTGGTCCCTCGTAAACAGGTGCTACTTCTCGCCATCCTAATACGGTTCTGATCGATGATTGATATATATCTACGGCGTAGTCGGGCGTTGATACTTCAGTCGCGGCTGATAATGTTGGTTCATGAACCGTAATAGCGATTTTGGATTCTCGCCCTGTTATAGATTTTATTCTACGTTGGAATTCATCATTGATTTGTTCTATTTGATAACTGCCTGTAGGAATATCTACAACTTGCCAATCTGGAGTTCCATCAGATTTATTTTTATAAGAAAACACTAATGAGTTATTTGCGGATAAACCGCCAAATGATTTTGATCTAATATTTGGCCAACTGTGATATACTCGCAATTGTACTAGCGCGCTTTCTTTCGCTGGAATCGCCTTTTGAAAGACAATGTCGAATTCAGGATTAGTTCAGCTCGTTGATATCATTTTCGTGGTTGACTGTGTTGTATTAGCAACGATTTATTGGAGGAGTTCTTGTGGCGTAATCATTATTATTATATACTTCCTGATTTTAAATCAGGATTTAAATTAAATTGACTTTGTCGCTGTTTCCGACGGCGGGTTTTGATTTCCAGTTACCACACCTCGTGGTCGTGGTAAACCTTAATCATTTCCGCGAATTCATGATCTGATATTACTCCGTTGCTGAGCCCTGATGATATCAGCGATGATAATTTGGCGTGTACGTGTGTTGCCGCTGATAGCAATATTTGATATTCATGTAATTTATCAGCCGCACACGTATATATCGTTTCTGCGATTATGTTAAGAATACCAGCAATGCCGGTTATAAATGCAGCACCAATTCCTGTTATTGGTGCTATTATGTGTGACGCTGATAATGATCCGATTATAGTTGCTGTTTCAGCGACTACGGCAGATGCAGAATAAACAATTATATCAGTAACAACGATACATATTTTTTATTTTTACTGTATACTGTATACTCTTCAATGATGTTTTACAGTTGGGTCTGTAACAAACACACTTGTTTGTATCTGTATTTGTTTACGATGCTCAGATCTGACGACGGTGAAATCATATACACGATACTAAGTAATCAACTGAGGTGTTTCAGCGACAAATTCCAAACACCACCAATAAGACGCTGCGGTTAATTTTTTTATCAGATGGTTCCAGTATAAACGTTTCTTCGGCATCTTTATTTAGTACAATAGACACGGTTCCAGAAAAATTATCAATCGAATGACGCCATGGATACGTGGTAAATATCCTAAATTTTGCAGAGCTGAACACAGACAGCCTATACACATCAGTGACTTCCGCGGTATGTTTGATTGTGTTATTTTGCTGTGACCATGTTGATGATCCTGATGATACCGTGTATACAATATTGTTAATCTGTTTGTGAGGAATTTTAATCAGATTAGTTTTTTGAACGATATCAGGAATTCCACTGACAATATCTTCTAGTTTTGTATTAATTTCACAGAGTTTTGTGTCGACAACCATTGGACTTCTCAAGAAATCATCTGCGATTTTATTAAGTTTTTGAAAATTTCTACGAGTATTTAAAAACATATTTACGTGAACGTCATACTCGGCTCGTAGTGTATTCAATTTGTCATGATTGTAGTATCTTTATCATCCACATATTTCTTTGTTGTGGCATCTTCGTCAGATGTTGGTTCTCTTAAAACAAATATTTTATTTCTATTCATGTTGAGGTTATCTATCATTGTATCACCGGTGGATCGTAAACGGTCAGAAACACTTTTTGTAATTTCATTTCTGATAGTTGCGATTGATACATTTGAGTCTCTGATTCTACAACCGTCAGTAAATACTGGAATATTATCCGTGGTAACACTGAGAACTCTACGAATTATGTCGATCCACTTAATATTACTCGTTTTTAGAACACCATATCTATCTTGGAAAACAACAACTTCATCTCGATCAACTCCAGAAAGATTCATAATGTCAGCATCTTTTGTAGCGTATTTCGACAAATCGATATCTTCTTTCTTCTTGTCTTTGATAGAGGATCTTCCATAAATATCAACCATTATACGATTAGTGATTATTTAAAACA